>JABWIB010001008.1:60605-75489 GCA_016617825.1 Platyplectrum ornatum
TAGCAAGTCTCTGGAAAAAAGGTTGTGCCCTATGCAAACAAAGGGGTGTGTTCACCAATGCTCCACCCATGAGCATGTTAAGCGCTGCCAGGTAAACAAAAATGGCTGTATCAGTATTTATTGATTGTCATATTATCAGTAAACTAACACTTTTAATACTGTNTTTATTGTGAAGACTGTAAATAGAAAAAGCAATGACCTCTTTATACAAATAAAGCAGTTTCTGAATTCTGTCATCATACTTCAAATACTTTTGAACTGACTGAGCATCAGGGAGATTTGCAAACACTTCAGGGGGTCAGGGAGATCACCCATTCTTCAGGGAGTCTCCCTGATATTCAGGGAGAGTTGGCAACCATGTATTAGGTATATACAAGTGTCTCCTTTATGTACAATACCCTTATACTGTGTTTCAATTTTACTTTACTTAATATATATGTAGTGTTATGGATCTTTTCAGATTGACCATCCATAATTGTAGTTTCATTTAGATTTATTAAAAAAAAATCACGATTGAAAAACACACATTCACTTGAAAAACCCTGGCTTAGATGCAAAGGTTGGAAGAGTGAGTCTTCTAAAACACAGTGATATACATTGATTTTAACATGGGAAAGCTGCTGTGAGATGTCCTTTCTTTCCTGCAGAATAGTATGTATGAATTAGTGTTTGACAGCTTGTTGTTCTCAGAAATAATCAGTGTAAACTATTTTGTAAAACAGGGGTCAGGGCTTCTTAATAGAGCATAGCATAAAAATCAAATACCATTACTTGAACCTCCACAAACTTTATGAAACATTTGGTAAACTCCTGGGCCTAAATTTCCTAAACTAAACCGCGGGAATGAAAAAGTCAGGATGTTGCCAATAGCAGCCAATCAGATTCAAGCTCTCAGTTTCATTTTACATAATGAGAGCTTGAATCTGATTGGTTGCTATATGCAACATCCCCACTTTCCATTCCCGCAGTTTAGTAAATTTAAGTGTAAAGAAAAGAAATGAATAAACAGTATGTTTTCCTTGCCCCTTTCTCAATAATACCAAGGATTCATGCCTACAAGCTAAACACTGGTTACCCCCCCAAAAAAAACTGTTATGCATTATTCTTTGTTCAAACCTCAGGAAGCCATTTCCCTCTACTTACCTGATAGATGTACAGAAGGGATGAGATCTGCCTGAAAAAATCTTAAAACATAGGGACATTAAATTGTGGATGTACATATTGTGGTAAACTGATGTTTTCTTCATTGCAATTTCATGAGTCAAATCATCCAATTAATGTTTCCCAAATGTCTAGGGAATAAACTAAGTTACTTATTTCATTTACAGAATTTGATTAAAATGGGAATATTTTATTAAACAAGAAAACGCCATGTTAGGGATATGCACAGTACTCATCACGAGCTGCAATTAGTCATGAGCTAACAATTAGCATTTTTATTAAGATATCAGCTTTATGCCAATATTTATGCCTTGATAAATCGCATCATTTTAAGTTGAATTATTATTCTTTGCCTCTAGAAAACCTTAATTCAATTAATCGCTCCATTTTATCGGCTGATGTCAGTAATTAATGAATTGCGTTCTGCATTGGTCACATTATTCATTTATAATTAGTTGGAGTAAAACTCTCATTTATTTAATGGCTTGTCTACTATGCTGATACTCTGGTAAGGGAGAAAACATTCATTTGCCTTCTTTGGATTTATCGTAATCCATTGAAGTTTTAAAATGCTGAAACAAATATTCTTTCTCTCAGTAGAAGTAGATGGATATTCTGTATATTTTTTTTACTTACATATCTACAGCTTTATCAGTACATCATTAGAAGTTATAAACTTCTTATGAAAGTATTTTACTCATGGCCTCAGTACAATGGGATAACAATATTTATATGTATATGGTAACACAAAAGGGGCCAAACCAGAGATAAGTGTGTGTATATATATATATATATATATATATATATATATATATATATGGTCATGTGTGCTTGCCTATATTGTGCCCATACACTATGTGCTGTGTCATTGTACAGTAATAGTGGCTGCATTTCAGGCATCTTTGGATCACACACTGGCTTCCCATGTTTTGCGCTCTGAACTATGGGACACACAATACTTGCCGATTGACCCCAATGTCTAATGCAAATTATACCCCAAACTACAATGCAATCTTCTGTATTTAATAAACTTCTGGAATTAAAAAGTGGATATGCCCATAGCAACCAATCAGATTCTAGCTCTCAGTTTCCTATCACATACTAGAGAATGCGAGCAAGAATCTAAATGGTTGCTATGGGCAACATCTACACTTTTTAATTCACACATTTTATTAAATCTAGTCCAAAGAGTGTGATTGGAAAATAGATGTGTGTTAAGGAATATTTAGAATAAATATTGTACACATTGCATTCTACAGGTTGAAGTCAAATTAAAACATTTTAATCTATAGATAAAGTGCACTACTCCTTTTAACTTGCTTTTATTTTCTTTCCTTCCCTGCCCTCAGTGAAAAAGGACAGTAAGTACATTTTTGTAAACATTGAATTACCACTTATTGGCCATTTGTTAATTATATTGATTTCACAATGATGTCTGGGAGTTACTGTCTGGTCTGTACTGGAAGAATTGTAATTTTCACTTGTCACTGATGTATTTGGGTAAACATAGTGAAATGAAATTCACAGATGCAAGCTGTACAGATAAGCACGATCGATAGGAACTATTTAATGACCTTTGTATAGTGCCAGGAAAAGCCTTTTCACATCAGTCTCATGCTGTAACTATACCGATGGTTTTACATAATGAAGACAACTCAAATTCTAAAAAGAGTAAATTCTAAAATGTATATGTAAGAATTTCAATACATAATGAAATCAAAGGACAATCCAGAGTCGAGATGTAAAGTTTCCTAACTTTGCTCAACATGTTTTGCCTTTAAAAAAAACTAATGTAAACGCAACTGTGGATCCACACAAACTATGCTTCTAGAAACTGACACGAGATTGTAGTCTAATGGATATGGCGACACAGGAGTAGATTTTACTTCAGGATATCCCCAGAGAATGGTCAGCTGTATATTTCTACTTGTTTACTACTTTCCTATTTAACAGGTACACCTCATTTGGAGTACTGCTCTGTTTCTTTGTTGAGAGTTCTTATTGATGTGTATNAATAAGGAAAAATGTGATAGTTGTGCTGGGGGGGGGGTTTGGGGTTAAAATTGTAATGACTTTGTATTGTTTTTTTTTAAATATTTTTAATTTACTATAGTTTGCCAGCAGAATTATTTATTTAAATATCTTGTCCTGGTTCATTAGAATATCATTATCTGATTGTATTGTAGTCAGATAATATTAATACGAATTAATTAATTTTTTAAATAAAAAATTAATACATTAAAATTAATTAATCAATTTTACATTTTAAAAATAAATAAAAAAAACTGACTATATAAATAAAGAGTAACAAAAACCAAACATTAGCCTAGCACTGTCTCCTCCTTCACTTTTTTCTTTCAAATGTCAACAACCTTTTTCATGATCTTACTTAAGAAGTAGAAATAATAGATGCTGAAGGCTATGTAATGTTTCATGTTAACCTGAACAGTAGAACATTATTTTACGAAAAAAATATTTTTAAAGAGATTTAAAGCTGTAGGTGGTATGATGATCCATTGGCCTTCTACACTTGTTACACTAACCGTGTTCACATTGCTGCCCTGGAAATTACCCTGATTTTTGAAGCCAGCTTTTTGCTGGGTCACTCACCCATCCGAGGTCTGATGACCTTGGTTACACTGCTCCACAGACCTGGCAACTTGCTGCTGTAAGTATAGTTTTTCAATTTTCTTTTATTTTAACCCATACAAAAACCTGGGTTGTCTGAGCGTGACCCAGAATTAGTGAGCCCCACAGCTTTAATAAAGTGGACTTTGTGTCATCTTTCTCATGATAGTGTCAAAGAAAGTTTAGGCTGGACTTCTCAGCTTGAACAATGGCTTTCCAGTCCAAAGGCTTCAATTATATTCATCTGTGGAATAATCCAACTCAATGATCATTATTATTATTATATCCAATTTATATCATTTCTGGCCCAAAGGGATTTGTTTAACCAGTCAAAGAGGGATTTTTTTTCTAGCTTTTGGCTCGACTGAAAATGTTTCTCCTTAAGAAGCTGCCTGTCCGCCTGTCTGTCTGTCTATCTGTCTGTCTGCCTATCCAGCATACGTCTCCTGAGAGGTCTGTGCTTGTGCTTCCATGGTATCAGAGCAACAACAAGGCAATTCCGAGCTCTTGTATCATTGATTACAGCAGGGCCCTGAGAGATACAATAGACCTTTGGGGTTATTTAATAACAGTGAGGTAACAGCAGGTCTTTCCTATGGAAAAGCTTAGTTAACATGATTTGCCATCTGGCCTGCTTGGCTGCTCTTAAATAGAACTAAATAGATATTGTTAATCTTCTTATACATGTTTTCATACCTATTCCCTTTCTATTTCATCTTCTGTGCAACTTTTCCCATAGACAATTTACAGTAGCTTAATTTCCGCACTTCCTTATTTCTTTCCGATACATGCCTTTATGTTCTAATAGCAATACATGCAGTAATTAAGTGGAAATAAAAGAGAAGCACAAAATAAATAAGTGATACAACCAGATCACTGTTATTGCAGACATGTGCCCTGCTAAAATGTATTCTTTTGGTTAGTTGAATGTCCATGAACAGTAACTTCCCTTTCTGATATTTCTAGGCTTGATGCTGGATGGTCTGTACACCCAGCAAATCAAGGAGACCGACAAAGGAAAAATGAAGACCTGACTGATGAAGAAAAGGAAATTATCAACAGAGTGATTGCCAGGGCTGCTAAAATGGAAGAGATGGAGCAAGAGCGAATTGGGTGAGAATGTCTNTTGGCTGTTAATTTGAATGACCGTTTAATAGTACTCAACGCTAAAATTGTGCTAGGTTCCTGTTCCTCTATACATAGTTACATTTCATTTATAACATACTGGAATATATTTTCAATGAATCTAATGTAGCACAGTGTGTTGTGAAAATAATCTGAAGCTCTGAATCTATCCTTGAGGTNTTTTGGCTATGGTCATAAATGCATTCAAAGTAATAATTTCACAGTCTGTTGGCGTTTGAATTGCAGTATGTTCTAGCAATAATAAACTATGAATTGCAACACATTTCTTTAATCCAGTGATAAAAATGTCGGTTTATTAAAAATAAATGTTTCAAATAATATTCTTGTGAAAATAAAAATGAACGTCATAGGCCTAAATTTACTAAGCAGGGAGATTGCAGGGAGATGAGGAAAAAGTGAGGATGTTGCCCATAGCAACCAATCAATTTCATAAATGCAGAATGTATCCTGTATTTAGGTGCTTTATCAACAAAATATGCAGTTGAACCCAGGCAGTGAAATAAATGTAATGGAATGTGTGTTCTTTGAATTTATTTGGAAGATATCCTTATAAGATATCCTTATGACAGTCATTATGTCACCTAAATGACAAACCTGTCCAGCTAATTTCAATTATCAAAATTACCTTTCCAAATAGCTGTAATTAAGGGACCCCACCATGCTAGGCCATTCTCTTCATGCTGTCAGTGTGACATACTTATGTGCTTGTATTCATCATATGGGTAAAATATGCACTATGGACCCGATTCAGACTTTAGGCACTATTGTAACAGTAACNNTGGTCAGTATCTGTGTGCAATATGCAAAAATAAAGTATTCTCCCTGCATGCCAACACTGACAGTCATTTTACCTCCCCTGCAATCCAACATGATTTTACACACTATTGAGTAAGTTGTTAGTAAGTCATTAGTGCCTAAAGTCTGAATCTAGACAAAAAGAAATTTGATGAGTGCCACAAACAGGTGCAGAAAATGATCAAATAAATAAGGACAATCGCAAATATAAAACAAGAAAGAAGGCGGGATTGTCTAGCCCACCAATTAAACAGCTAAGGAATAAATTATATTTATTCCTAAAGTCTGAATCTGGTCCATTGTGCATATCAAGGGTTTGTGTTTGTGGGAAGTTTTAATTAGAATGTAAACAGCCTGATATGGCATATATGTCACTGTGATTCAGTTATGTCTTCAATGAAGTGAGACTATTTATTTTATTTATTTGTTAACAGGTTTTTATATAGCGCCATCAGATTACATAGCGTTTTACAATTTGAACAATCAATAAGACATGATTGGGTGGTAACAAAGAGAATGGGTGGGGAAGCTTACATTCTATAGGATATTGGGGATTGATTACATAGGGGTAAGTGCTATGATTATACAATGGATGGACCAGCCAGGTTGTAATGTAAAAGTGCTCTGTGCGATCCAGTCACACAGCAGTGTTAGTAGCAAACAAACTACAATCATGAATAAGGCTGCAATTTGTCTATAATGAGTTCCAGCTAGTGTATGAAGAAAAGTAAATTGAAATAATAGGGATGCTGCATGTCTTTAACAAAGTGAAGGAAACAAAACTGGACAAATCTTTCATAGCCCTGTATACACCCCCACTTTAAGCCCTGAGGTAAACAACACAGCAGAATGGAATGGTGTGGTAAGCTGTTTCTTTTACTATCCATTAAAACATTTAAAAATAAACTTGATGTGTGATGTACAGTAGAATGCTAGAAGCTACAGCCTCATGCATTATTCATTATCCCTTCTACCTGGGAGCATGGATGGAACATTATATTATATCATGTATGCAAATGTATCTAAGAGTTGCGTCTTGGCCTGTGTATCTATGGAGAAGATACAGTATAGCAAACAAAAGGACTAGAGCTGGTGAGCGCAGGGGATGAAAATGTTATAACTTTGCTGTTGGTACTTTGACGTCATAGATTGACGTCCTGATTGTAACCAGGACACTATGAAAGGAAGTCTATCTATCTATCTATCTATCTATCTATCTATCTATCTATCTATCTATCTCAAACCTATTTATCTATCTATCTATCATTTGATTTGTGAACTGCTTAGAACAAAAATTATTTCTGAATTGATTATGTTGTGTGGACAACAAAACAACTAAACTAAAAACACATTGCATTGTTAGTAGATGATCCCTGACTGGTAAATGTTTATTTGGTGGCAGGCTACGGATATGTAAAACGATTGAGATCATTAAACTTACTGTAGCATATTTTCTTCTGTATATCTTTGACACAATATGGTAATAGAACTGTTGCCCTAACTTCTTCCAATGTATCATTTTTAGAACAAACCGTATTATAGTTTCCCTAGTGTGTTAAAGAGTGAAGGTATGCAGCCCATGGGAACAGGACCCGGAGAAGACCAACTATAAATTGGTCTCAGAGAGACACTTACATGTCTCTCTAAGCTGCCACACTAATGCAATCTATTTTTGTTTGTCTCATCTATAAATGTCAAATTTATATTGGACCACTGGATTATTACAATCTGTTTTATGCCCTAGTCCTGCTCAAAGAACCATGCAAAGGAAATATAGCCTGTCATCTTACAAGGTTATTCACAGTGACAAGCCAATTTAAAACAACCCAATCATCCANCATGAAGCATCTGACCATTCAGTGCCAAACTTTATTTCAACTTTAACAAGCTGCTCTAAAATTATGTGTAGTTCATGGCAAGTCCAGTATTCATGCCTGATAAATGTCACATCAATTACCTTTATAGAGGCTTAATTAGTAAATCAATTATATGTTTGTGTATAATTGTATAAACATAATGTTTCTGATTTGGGTGAAAGGAGACAGATTCCAACTCCCATCTCCCAACTGCCTATAACCAGGCTGTGTCCATGTCTGTTAGTCACCTGCAGGGCCGCCATCAGGCATGGGACAGCCAAGACTCCTGTTCAAGGCCCGGAAAGAGCAGGGTCCCTGTGCCCGCAGCATGACTCCTGAATCCTCACTGGCCAAACAGAGCAGGGAATGGGAGACCAGGAGGAGGGATAGATAGAGATATATTATTAAATATAGGCTCTGAAGTGCTACACATCAACACTGAACCAATTAGTAGTNCATAGGGTTTTTAGGATCCAATAATAAAATGTGAAAGTTATAAAAATCACACAATAGAAAATAATTATAATCATCATTTTTTCACGAAAGCATTCATTTAAAAAGGAAGAAAGGTATATAAAGGAAATGCAGACACATAAACACCCTGACCAAGGTGTCCCAATCTCTCCCAGCCAACTGTTGGGAGGTAGGCATTGTGTTCCTCAATATTACTGTTAGGCCAGTTCTTATATTTCTCTNTGGGCCCTAGCAATATTTCCACACTATTTGAAGGTTCAGTATGCAGGCCTACTAGGCCTCACTTAAGTGNTTTATCCTACTTTAGATATTGAGGGAGACTGAATCAATTCACATTTTTTTAAATGCAAATTAATAGTGCTATAAAACTGCTTAGATAGACATTTTGAATGACAAATAATTAATGTGATACAGGATGATAACTTGAGGTAGGACTAACCAAGTGAGCATAAACACTTATTACAGACCCTCCAACATAACCCATTCCACCAGGTACATAATACTCCGCTCCTGGGCTTTCAGCTGTCACTCACCTGGTTATAGCAAACTAACTGGTGTCTGAATAATGTAACAATGGTGGTTACCATAGTAACTGATTGCTGGAAGTTCCAGAACAGAGTATTTTGTACCTGGTGGAATGGGTCATGGGTCATGAATGGGTCATTATTTTTATGTCTTTAAAGCCATTATGATGACAGTTTTCGTATATAAACCTGGTGGGTAGGATAAACATCAGCTAAGATATGTTAGATTGAGAATTTACATTCTATTATCAGTAAGAGATAAAACCATTATATAGGGAAAAGATGAACCTAGAGAAAGTGATATCCACATTTTTCCAAAATCTANCAGAGGTCCATCACACAAAATCCATCTACCCCATGTTTTAGAGCCACACTTACAATATATTCCTCCTGCATATAAAGCCATATAGTAAGCACATTATAGATAATGTAATAATGTGTAAGTGTATGTGGTCTTAAAAGAACTAATAAGTGAGAAGGATAGGCATATAACACACACAATAATCTGGTGTATGTTTTTATGTGATAATGCTACAGTGCAGCCTAAACTACTGTGCTCTGACCCCTTGGATTGTGTAGTAGGCTTGGAATAATTCTAATACATTATTACAGTTTCAGAGTTTTTGATCACCTCAGTGGACGTTCTTTGTGCTTTCTTAGTCGATGATGTAAGGTACTTCCACGCAGATAATCAGCCAGTCTGGAGTCTTAAATACCTGGGAAAAGGCCAAGACTGATCTTTAAGCCAGGGAAAAAAGGCTTTTTTTTTACACTGCTAATATTTTTTTTGCAAACGATCACAGTCAATAAAAGTATAAACCCTGAACGAGCGCATCTATGTTTCATTAAAAAAAACAGCAACTTATCTTCTTGTGAAGGCAGTGGGATTACCATGAATACTTTGGCTTTTATTCTAAAATCAATATTAAAAACTGTATAGTTNACAATGAAAACTTCAGATATAAATAATAGCCTGAAAAGTAGTTTTATTATATATAGATATCTTATTATTTAAACGATGACATATTAAAATGTGTACTTAAGGAACTGTTTGTATAATTTATTTAAGGAAGTTGAACAAAATAAAATAGAAACCTGCCAATGGCCAATCCAGATGTCAGGGTTATTGAGAACCTGTGGCAATATTTNAAAGTTGCTGTCCCCAAACATCATCCACCCCAACAATCTGGAGTGAATCTGAATGGAACATTCAGACAACAAATACTCAAGAAAAATGGAAGTAGTGGAATGACAATACAATGGCTGCATTGACTGGGAAAGTCAGTGTATAGTGTAGGAATTACCTTTCAATATGCACCAATCCAGACTTCCTTACTTATTCCACGCTCTTCATTTGCTAGACGCTGGCTATGGTTAAATTGTGAATGCACAGATGGATTAGCAATGGGACAGTTATACACAATATTTACATCACTGGCTTTCCTCTATTTTAAACAAAGCTGAGCCCTGTGTGAGGATAGCATTAGTTCCAGAAGTTCCCATGCATGTCTATGTTTTCCATGCTAAACCTACATTCTTGTTTGCTTCCTGCTTCACCTGCAGTTTGTTTACCATTTGGAAATCAACCCTTTATAATNTTTGTCCCCATTTGTATATATTTGGTCCTCCAGTCATCCTAGTTTCTCTGTGTGCAATACTATCTATATTGATACAGGATACTTACCTATTTCCCACCTGTCCAAAGTCCATCTGGGGCTTCTTGTGAAACCCGGTTCCTAAACCACAGCAGTGCAATCACTGATTGATAGGCACAGAATGATTGCTTGAACAATGATATCATTCTGTAAACCAGATGCTTAAAAATGAGAATGCTGAGATTCTCAGTGGAAAAGATTTCTGCTTGTAGCGTTTCCAAGTATCCTGGCTGAATCACTACTGATGAGATATACGACATATACAGTCCTGTGCTATTTTTACTCCAGGTATTTTAATAATGTGATTGTCTTTTTTAAAGGATAGTGACTTNAATTTTAATGACACCTACATTGTACCGAGTGGGTTGAAGTAAGATTAAAATGACCAAATTAGCTGGAACTGGTGACATTTCTGAGGCACCAATTTAAAAATGAAGACAATTACCTGTCTCTTAGGTCTTTTAAAGAATATTGAAGGTCCACACTACTGGTGTCATTGTAGATATTACAGACTTTGCTAAAGATTTCAGGTGGATAAGTTTGTCTTAATTGGCACTCTTTAACACAAGCACATAGATTATGCATTTAGTAAAGGTTCTGTAGTATAGAAGACTGTCAATATTTAATAATATTATTGTACAGGGTTTATTTAATTAGACATTTCAGCACACCGATATGTTTTTCCATTTCTTTTCCAGGGATATTGTAACTACAAACCTACAGGCTTACAATTTATAACATTTAAATCAATAAAGCAACATTTCACCCCCTTCATTAAGTATAGACATCAGGGCTTAAATCTACTAAACTNATTGGTTGCTATTGACAACATCCCCACTTTTCCAATCTCACAATTTAGCAAATTTAAAATCAGATTTGAGCTGACATTCTCCAGTATGAAAAATGAAATTGAAAACTAGAATCTGATTGGTTGCTATTAACAACATCTCCACTACTTCTACCACTAGTAAGGTAGTATCACTACCTTATAATACCACAGGGTGTGTTACAGTAATCCACCAATATTAAAGTATCCAAAGTCAACAGACTGTAGGCTTCTCAGAAGACAGGGAGTTTAGCATAGATATGGAATGTAAAATCTATACATCATTTGTATATATTCCTTGTATTTGTGTAACACATTGTTCTGTTGAAATCATTTGTCTTGACTTGTGACATATATTAATGGTCAAAGTTATCAATCATGTGATGTTTCAGGATGACATATTGATGACTATTTTGTGCTTATTATCTTATTTTCCAAAGATTCAATTTATACAATAACTAAACATAAATCAAATCCGGACCTTGTCTTGACACACGATGAAGAGAAACTGGCAGAGCAGGCTGCATTTCATTCTATCCTTGTACTTCACTGCTTTGTTAGATATAGGTCACCACACAAGTGGAGCATATGAAGCATCCATGAATCTGGGATTCCTAATTTCATCTCCTGAGGCTTGTGTTTTGAGTGACTAAATTATCTAGTCATGGTTGTTCTATTTTTAGTGGTGGTGGCTTATGCATCCAACTACAAGATCAACGCTCCGACCAGACAATAATATATATATATATATATATATATATTTATATAAATATTGTGTATTTGTGTGTGAGTATATACACATTTATACACACACACTAAAGCATGTTACAAATTGCATTTAAATGCTGTTATGTCTAACCCTTTGATCTTGAAAGTTCTGGCATTTGCTATGCTATGTGTAGTTAACCTTTTCCTTTACCTTTTCTGTAATGTAGACGTTTGGTTGACCGGTTAGAAGACATGAGGAAGACAGTAACTGGGGATGGGGTCAATCGCTGCATTCTTTGTGGAGAGCAACTGGGTTTGCCAGGATCAAAGTGCGTTGTATGTGAAGACTGCAAGAAGGTTATTANCATTACTTCTACCAGTTTTCTTTATATTAACTATATATTATCATTTATTAAAGTTGGTAGCAATAAAATACATAACAGTGCNTTTCATAATGATTAATAGCAGGCAGGGTGAATCTGCTAAAGCACTGTCTTGTACAAGACTGAATTAAGGGTTGAAGGGGCTCCTGGGANTCCAGATTTCTGTTTCTAAATGCCTCTAGTCCTCCTTTCTGCTCCTGAATTTGTTACTATTTTACCTTCTCTATACTTGTATACCACAGTCCTTCCACCTACAGTAATTGCACATGTACCTATTCTAAAAGAAATAAACCAAAAAGAAGCTTTCCTANTTGCAATCTGCATTTTCTTGACTCCTTCTCCTTCCTCAGTGGCTCCTCATAGTAAAAGACAATGCAGTATCGTGGTCCTGGCACTGTNTATGTGCCATGGTTGNCTGCAGCTAAATTAAATTTAAAATATTGAGTTNGGCGCCCTGTGTGTAAGGGCCATGCATTGATCCAGCCCTGGTCATGTACAGCATTTTTACTTTTANAAAGTTGTATTTAGAAAAGAACAAATGCCTGATGTTCACATGGGCCCATAGCTGGAGTATCTTGTTACATATATTCCTTTGTTAAACTATTCAGGCCTTGAATGTACCCTATAGTTTACATGCTATAGCAGATATTGAGGCTTCTGCAAGTAATATAAAATGCTCCCACACACATGTTTTCTGACATTAAGAATGTATTTTGAATGTTAATTAAATATAATTAAGATTTTTTTCCAAAAACATTACCTGCACGTCAGTGAGCCTAATAATTGGAAATGTATGTAGTCANAATTTTAGGTTTTAATTATCAAATACTGTTTGTGAAACAAAAAATCCCTAGGCATTATAGAAATCTTGTTTAGTAAATGTGATAGCCTAGAAATAAACTGCACCCCATGGCCATAGCATACACTATAACATACTGTTCTAGCACATACATAAATTGAACATTTGGTTCACAATTTCACTTTTCAGCGTCCTAAGCTCCTCTTATATCATGATATCAAACAAGACACAATATAGATACTGCATACCTATGTTTTCCAGCAAATTATTTTTCATTTATTCCTAACTTATAAAGTATTTGTTTTGACCCGTGTACTACTCAATCCATCCTGCTGACTTATGTAATTAATTGCATTATTACACATGTTCTATAGCATTTCTCACCTATGTGATTGTGTTAATCAGTACGGCTTTGGAATGTACTATAGCAATAAGTATTAAATCTACAAATGTATTAATTGTATACTGGTTTATTAGAGATATTTTTTTATGATGTGACTTTTCCGTTTAGAATATTATGCTTGATTTTTACAGAATGTTTGCACAAAGTGTGGCGTAGAAACTAACAGTCGCCCCCATTCTATNTGGCTTTGCAAAATATGCAGTGAGCAGCGTGAGGTAAGCGTGTTATTTATGCACCAGGTATTGGACTATGCACCAGGTAGAGCTATGTGTTGTATANGGGTTTAAGCAAAGCATCTTCAGTTGTATAATCCCAAACCCTATATGTACTGACTTTATTTTGTTTAAAGAGATTTGTCTTAATGTTTCTATTGAGTCAGATTCTAAATTTTAATATTTAGATATATAGGTAGTCCACAGAGTAAAAATACCTGGTAAGTAATATTCACATTCAACATATTATATAAATCCATTTGTTTGCTCCTCTCCTAGGTTTGGAAAAGATCTGGAGCTTGGTTCTTTAAGGGCTTTCCGAAACATGAACTTCCACAACCAATGCCAGTGAACAAGTCCAAATCCCAGAAGGCTCCAAATAACCCAACCCCATCAGATGCACCAGCATCAGAACAAAAACGCTACCCCCGTAGCCAGGGCCGAGGTGATAAAGCACTTCTCTTGTGCAATTGAGTACTGCTATACATTTGGACCAAATATTGGACCTACAATACTGAATCTCAGCACTGAGATATGTAATGCCTAACATATGTCATTGTCACTTAATATAGGGATGGCACTATGAAGTCTTAATAGTCTGGATTACCTGAGTTTGATTAGCATGCCCTCTGTACACTGAATGTTTATCAGTGGTGGTATGCGAACATACAAGACAAGAATTCAATGGAGACTTTTATTTTTTTAATTTNTTTAATCAGTGAGAGAAATTACCGTAACGCTATATCACCATATACCCCTCCCCACTTTGTGCCCTGCTCTGTACTATTTACACACCACCTCTTCCTCTGAATCCTTGGTCAAAATGTGGTGCAAAATACCTGCATTTCAGAGGTCTGGATATGGTCCTATTTGATTTCCACCAGTGGTGATATGGAAAATAACACACTTCAAGACCTGATTTACACCATATTCCAATAATAAAAATATTGGTAATAGAAAGACTAAGATAAACTGTANGTTAAAAAATATAATTAGAAAAATGTATATTTTAATCATTTGTTTGTTTTAGGTCAAGCAGAGATTAACACTCCACAGGAGCAAGAAACATATGGTAAGAGCATAAATCAAATATAGATGTTATTGCATTATTGTGTTTAAGCTTTTGTATGGCAGATTTTACCCTTGATTATGACTACTACACTGGTAACTGGGCTTAGGAGTATTTACTCATTAAACAGGCAAGAATTTTGCATGTGTTTTGATGAGGGTGTTTTAAATCTCCTTATCAACCTATCTATCCAAAGAATACATCCCCACATATCTATCCAAAGAATACATCCCCACATATCTATC
>JABWIB010001009.1:8870-30832 GCA_016617825.1 Platyplectrum ornatum
ACTATACTGGGTCAAAGTCACCCACACTGAGTGTCAGCTGCTAATATAGTAGAGAAATTGTATGATTATTATTACTATTGTGAAGTTGCTGGCTAACAGTGGCGCAACTACTGTGCAAGCAAAGAGTGCAGCTGCTACAGGCTCGGAAGAGACGAATGCCCATGGCAGTCAGTCACCCCACACCTATAAAACTCCCAGCTGTCCGAGACTATATCACTTGGCAGTCACCAGATAGGCGAAAATCGTACTCCAACACCAATACAAATGCAGCCCCCATTCTATGCTGTGGGACTGAATAAGTCTTTAATACCTGCTGGCTACATATCATTAATGCACTATGAGCACAGTATGCCAGCTCAACAAGAAAATCACAATCTTACAAAAAAGAGCAAGAAGAAACATCTCTAACCCTCGGAATGAATGATTTGTGATGTTCCATAGAAGATTCAAACCACAAATATTAATAATTAACGCACGTGGATTGGCATCCAGCAGCATAAAATAGATTCTATTTTACAGGAACACACAGTGTATGAAATATTTATGGAAACATACGGAACTGTGCAACCTATGAGAATGCAATTGTTTTCATTTTTGTTTTTTACCACTGCCTTTCAGGCACATGCTCATTACCCTATAAATGGATTTAAACAACTTCCATTTTGTGTTACTGTTTGTAAGCTTGCCTGAGACCAGTAGCCGACAGGGATTGATTGCTTACAGTAATATTTGATGGCCTATGGGTGAATTTTCAAGTAAGTTAGCTCTCAGTTTGTACTTGTAAGTCACTGAGAGCTTAGTGTCCTCTGCTCATATTGGCCCTTAATTCATCCCTACAGTTGGCTGTGAATAGTGACAAGTGTCCTTTTGTGCAAGTCTACAGTTCGATTTTCTACATATTAAATTGATTAAGATAGACATCATTTTTACTTTGAAAATGGGAGCGACGTCATAATAAGGAACTTTTATTATTATTATTATTAACGTTTATTTATTAGGCGCTACAAAGTGTCCGCAGCGCCGTACAATGGGGGATACAGACAGAGAAACAGAATGGGTGGGGGAAGAGGAGCCCTGCCCGCAAGCTTACATTCTAAGGGAGATTAGGGATTTGATACATAGGGGCAATTACACATACACTAGGGACAATTTTAGACAACTGCCAATTAACCTGCCAGTATGTTTTTGGGATGTGGGAGGATACCGGAGCACCCGGAGGAAACCCACGCAGACACAGGGAGAACATACAAACTCCACACAGATGAGGTTATTTAAAGTGAAAGTATGATGAACGATGAAAGATTTAAGCACGAGAGATACACACAATGGATGCAGAAGATGACGTCACAGTAGTATAAAAGGATTTATTAACAATAATACCACAAGCTGTAGGAAAAGTCTATGGGGAAACCTACATTCTCAGGTATAAGGTTATTTGTGCCCAATTAATAACTTAACTGTATATCATCTTTGAATGTGAAACAATAAACCGTACCTGGCAAAATGTATGTGATTTTATTGTTTTACCAATTTTTTTTATAAATAAAGAGTTAAAGAATAGCGAATATAAGAGGAAATTTATTCATAAACTGCAAACCCTGAAAGGGGAGATTTTGGAGAAAACGTGAAAAAATAAAAGTGTAGACGTGGAGAAACCAGCTGAAATTACTTTATTTTGCAAATATACAAGTCCTGTGTGAGTATATACCACTGGAGAGGGAATATATGCTATAACAGTCTACACATGAGAGTTGTCTTCTGCTACGTTACTAGTATTGTGGATGCGGAGAGGAGGAAGACACCGCTGTATGAGAGAAAAAGACTTCTAACCAACACACACTGAACAAGAGTGTAAGTAGACCTAGTGGAGGTGGGTAGGTCTGCTCTGCACAAGGTGGTGTTATTTTTAACCCCGAGGTCTGGAGGAGACGCGTTCCAGAGGGGAGCGAAGGGAGAAGTTTGGTGTCCAGACATGAGACGATTGCATTGGAGATTTATATACGCCAATTGAATGTAGAATCTGTGACTTGAATAAAGAAGTTGAAACGCTCTGCACCAGATTCTTTGTGTTTAGCAATATACATACAGTATGTATAGCAATATACATAGAAAGTAAAGGTTAGGTGAAAAACCCAAACCACAGTAAACTGGCAGCTGGTTTAAGTATTTAAGAAAGCTATACCTATATCTAATTTTTACATATATCCACTTTCTTTCAAAATTTTGAACTTACGCGCTCCACGATTGAAGCAATATAGCTAATTTCCTTAGCAGTACTTTCCATCCAGCACTTTGAAACCCCTTCATTGCACCTGTGCTGTGTTTAAAGGTGACCCATAACTGGTGACCTGATGCTCCCAAATCTGAAGTGCCTTCTATTCTTCCCTGTGACATTTTTATTCCAGTCCACAGCCTCCTCTCTCTTAGTAATGTCTGCTAACCTTCTATTTACTTTAACTAAGTATTGCTACTTAATATTTGCATCACCTTTTCTACATCTATCATTGTTTGTTTTTTATGTTTTTTCCCTAAGAATCAATATTTCTGTTGTGAAAGCATTTCANGTTAGAATACTAAAATGTCACTAGCGCAAAACGCTTTTGAAAGAAATGAGTTTTCTCTAGAAGAAAAGAAATAGCTAGGATCCAGGAAAGGTTATGGTGTATATATGTAATATAGCTTAATTAACTAGGACTTTATTCAGAGCAATCTACCACTCATTGTGTGATCAGATTTCGCCTGCTTAGCCCTGCTAAAAGCGCATATGTAAATGAGAAAAGGGGCACGGAACTCCGTGCCATTCCCGACTCCGTGCCATTCAGAGCCGATCTGCGCATGCAGGGCTGAATCAGCCCCCGGATTCATATCGGCTCATCTGCCTTCCAGGCTGTTGGATGCACTGCTATGTGCCATTCTGCGCAAGGTCCACATCCATGTCCTTAAACATCCGGGATATTTAAATGAGAAAAGGGGATTTCCTTGCCCCTTCTCTCATTTGAATATGCGCATTTCACAAGGATTAGCCCTGTTAATTGAAGCCCCACTTACACCATGTACTGACATGTACTGAAATGGTGTAAGTTAGGTGTAAGGCTGGAAAGCAGGTACCGAGTATACTCGAGTATAAGCCGATCCGAATATAAGCTGGGCTGGCAGTGCTGGGCATCACGTCACTGGGCAGGAAGCAAGAGAGACACAGTGTGGGCTATGGCTCTCCGTTGACAGAGCTGAGAGCCGTCAGAAGATAATACCTCTGGCACTCTCCCACTTCCTCCTCCTTTAGCAGACACAGGGGTATATTTACTAAGCCGCGAGTTTGCAGTGAGATTGGAAAGTGGAGATGTTGCCCATGGCAACCAATCAGATTCGAGTTCACATTCTCCAGAGTGTAAAATGAAACTGAAAGCTTGAATCTGATTGGTTGCCATGGGCAACATCTCCACTTTCCAATCTCACTGCAAACTCGCGGCTTAGTAAATATACCCCACAGTGTTTGACTTGACTATAAGTTGATGTGGCCATTTCAGTACAAAAAAATGTGCTGAATAACTTATCTTATCCCAAGGACAATTACCTGCTTCCAAACTGGTTGAAATGGAGAAATGTTTTTTTTTTTTTTTTTTAAATTTGAACAATAAACAAATTTATTTTCAATGTTGTCTGTGTTTTTTTTATTTTTAAACCAAACCATTCATAAAATCCAGCAACAGTGGCTGGAGCCTCTACGCTAGCAATGTGTGCACAGGGATGCCCCTCTCCCTGTGTGCGATTCAGAGCAACAAGTTTCTGAAGAAATAGCATGAATAGCACAGATATGGCGGGCGAACGTAATACTCATATTACCTCCCCTGCAATTTAACATAGATTGTCCACTCTTGAGTAAGTCATTTGTAATTTAATAGTATGTAAAAAGTTTGAATCTGGTCCATTCTTTCTAAAGTCTGTCAATGATTTATGTTAAATAAAAAACTATTTAACATATGAAATAACAATTTGATAAAACATTTAAAAGTAGATTTCATTATATGTTACAGATTGTAATAAACTAGTCCTATCTATTTTTCAATTAATTGAATTTGACAAAGATGGAACTTGAAGCTGTACTGAGGAAATGGCCTCCTGATCTTGTTGCAGGCGGCAAATTAATCCTACATGCATTATAAATGAAGTAGCGCAATGTCAATTTATTGTATTGCAACTAATTCCTCAATTAAAAGTTCCAACAACAAGCTCATTTATTGCTGCAGTATGAAATTCATAATTGCCTTTCATTCAGTCAGTGTCATGGTTCAATACATATGGAGACCTGCAAGTTAGAAGAGTCAAGTCTTTAATTAGCCCCAAACCACATCATTATATAATAGTCTATAAAGCTAAAAGAATAAAAATCAGTTGGAAATTACAGAAGGAATTACGTTAAGATTTTTTAGACATAGCTTTTAGAAGTATTTTCTTTTTTTCTATGAAATTCCAAAGATATTTTATTTTCTACACTAAGAGCCTGGTCCAGACAGTGGAATTACATACACACCAGCCATAAGTCGCCTGTCACAATGCACTGCACCTGCCCAGAACTGGGACCTGCACATAAGTACACTGGTGGATGTTATAATATAATCAGCCTTCTATCTGTGGGGCTTTTGTTAACTGCATGCATGCCAAGATAGTCATGGTGAGTGGGAGGGCACGCGTTCAAATTGTACAGTATATGCAGGGCTGGCGGCTTGATAGATCTCATTCTGTATGCCATTGTTTGACATGGGGACTTAAGGTAAAGTTCTGAACCTGCCTAAATTAAGTATATGCGAGGTCAGGGTCAGGAGAATACATAATTTAATGTTTAAATATACAAATGATAATTACTTTATCTGTATCTGTTTATGTAACCATAATAGTTACTTTTGAATTTAAATAATAAATTACAAATTAAGAACGATGACCATTTATGTAACCATTTCATGTCATTTTGTTTATATTTTGTTCAAAATCCAGACTGCGAGATTTTTATATATATAGATAGATAGATAGATAGATAGATAGATAGATAGATAGATATAGATATACAGGGCTCGAAGTGGTGATATTAGAGTGGCGGTAAGGCGCCAAGAAACCCCCCCCCCCACACACAAACCCTGTTCACTCCCTGACCCGCGACTTTGTAATGGAAGTTCCCCCTCCAGTCGAGAGGGGGTGGGGCGTATACAAGGGACGGGTTTAGCGGCAAAAGAGGCACCGGTATGCCATACCGGCATATACCAGCCAACTTTGAGCCCTGGATAGATAGATAGATAGATAGATAGATAGATAGATAGATAGATAGATAAAAGGATAGATAGATAGATAGATAGATAGATAGATAGATAGATAGATAAAAGGATAGATAGATAGATATGAGATAGATAAATAGATAGACAGATAGATAGATAGATAGATAGATAGATAGATAGATAGATAGATAAAAGGATAGATAGATAGATAGGACATATATAGATATATGACCATTTTAGATGTAATTTCTGCAACACTTGCTTTTGGTAGCAATTCTGTATCACTCCTATAACACAAATTTTGTCTTTTTTGAACCAAGAGTATTTTATACCACCACAATGAAAACGTTACTGTAACTTTACTTACCTTGGTTTTGCTAGCAGTCCAGGTTATCCCTGATGAATGTACTCTTGTTTTTCTTTCAAGTTTTTGTCCGTAGCTCCTTTCTCACTGAATGATTCTGGTGTGATCTTGGGATCGCTTCCAGCGTCACTCAGATAGCAGGGAGCTGTGTGCTGTGTTCTGACACAGTTCCTGACTAGCTATCACGGTTAATAATGTGTTGACAGCCTGTGCCACTTTACTTTAAGCAGTGGCACCCCTTTGAGACTGATCCCTGGTGCATAGTAGCCAACACAACGTAGTGCTAAACACAGGAAATAATGAGTACCTGTAGGACAATTATTTTAATTACAAATGTTCCAAGAATGTAATTGCTTATTAACCGCTGCATATATTTATAATTGTATAATTCTTGTTGCTCATGTATATCATTTATTCACTTAAAATATGAAGACCTTTTAACTAATATTTATTTTGACTCTTATTCCATAGCTATTTTTAATAATTTTGTTGCTAAGTGTTCATGTGAAAGTGTTGCTGTGTCCATCAAATGTGTAGCAAATTGTCAGCATGTCTATTGCTATTTCACCAATCATGAATATTCAGATTTAAAAATAGAAATAATGAGGTGCATTATGCAGTAAACTGCACTGTGATGAAGATACAAGTTTAACAGCATTGCAGATTAGTAGCTGGCAGCTATTTATGTGAATTAAGACTTGTTTGAAATATTTCATTTAATTAGTGGCAACATCGAGAGTGTGCCATAAATTAACCAAAGTACATTCCTAGTGGAAAGTTTCATTTTATTGTGTTACCAAGAAATTCAAATAGGAAACTTTTTTCACATAGATAAGTGCTGAGAATTCACACAGCCCTTGGCATTTGAGGATCAAAATTTTAAATATGTACTTCAAGAAGCTGCAAAGAAAAACAACCCCTAAAAGTACAAAGAATATAAAAATACATGAGTAATAAATTCAGGGAAACTTGGCTGCTTCTGCACTAGCCTGAATTTTAATACAGTGCAACAACCCCACCAATGTTTGCATAGCAAGCAGAACACAGGTGGCTAAGTCCATTTGCATTCACATGCTTGTTCATATGGGCTCTCTTAAATAAAAAAATATTATTATTGTGTTCACTGATCATTTGAAAACAATCAAGTCTTTTTAGTCTAAGGGGGCGATTTAATCCGGCGCAAACTTTAATTAATATTTTTTAGTCATGGAATATTTAAGTCAGAATTCAGACTTTTTCATGAATTAACCTAGTCGTGTTATTTTGGTGTCTTGCCGAGATTAAAATAACAGACGCAAAAAAAAATCTGACGAAGTTGCTGTGTGGTGTCCCCGGTGGCCGGTGAGTATGTTCTCTGTTATGTGTTGTGTGTCTGTGCTGTCTTATGTGTGTCTNCCCCCCTGAACTGTTGTAGCTGCATTAACTAATGAAAAAGCCATATGCACAGCTTTTTCATTCATATGTAGTTACTACATGAGTGTGTATAGTGTAACCGCTTCATTCATTTATTCGGCAGTCATGCTGAATGAAGCGCTTACACTATACACAGTCACGTAGTAACTACATGAATGAAAAAGCTGTGTAAACTGTATGTAATGTTTCTTCCTCAGTCTCTGCAAGCTGACATTATAGCACTGGCTGATACATATATTGCTGTTAATGACAGCTTGCCAGCTTTTACATTTTAACCATTTCAGTAACACATTCTGGCGCAAGTACACACGCCCTCATAACAAATAACTGTAACAGCGCGGTTTACAGGTATGAAAAAATACCACTCAGAGGTTCGAATGGTAATGTGCGAAAAAATGAAAAGGATTGAATTGGGCCAAGGCATGTTCCTATTCACTGCACTTCGCGCAGGATTGAATCGGCCCCTAAACACCCAGAGTCCCAGGAAGGAATTATGATCTTCATTAATTATGGTAGCCAGGATTGAATATATTCGCTGTGAGCCTGGCCACATCTAGCACAGGATTTACAAATACTTACCCCTCCATTGATGTACCATGATAGTCTGAGGGATTACCTGGTGCATGTGCAATAAATCAGTTTCTAAGTTTTAGATTCAATACTACTGCTGAGATGCCGGGACTTCATCTTTTCAGTGACTAAATCATCTCCTAGTTCAAGTGAGTTTAATTTTTTGGGTTTTTTTTTTACCATTGGACACCTCAGTGGTGTTTTCAGTTTATGTCAGTTTAAGTTAATTTACATAGTTTTTTTTACTTCCTTTTTAAAATTTATTTTACTATGCATACTATCCTAACCGTACCCCATTTCCTTCCCCTAACAAAAGTTATTAGAGGGAGCAAAAGCGTGATGTATGGTGAGATTGCAGGGATATATTTGTGTTAATCTCTGCTCAGAGGGTTTGTAAAAGTCTGATTTTCATATGGTAAATAACTGGTTGGTTACTGCAATATAATAATGTAACTGGTTCCAGTCAGTACAGCAGCAATAAAAATTTAAACAATGATAGAGAGCTGTATTTTTGCCGATAGTGTTTTAACAGCAAAAAATGTTATGTCAACAGGATTACCATTCTGACAGTTTTAGCTGCCCCCTGCTCTGTCCTCCTGTTTGTGTCCCCCTGCTTTTTAAACTCTCATTACCATTTATACCTTTAATTGTAATTGTTGAACAGGTGAAGGCATTACAATACAATTTCTCCCTCCTAAAAGGGGTAACAGTGTTTCCCATTACTCCAAATATTTCTGGGCTCATCCACTCCTCCCTCATCACATATTGTTACACTGTGACCTCCTGTTTTGTCCCTAGGGGCCACTGTTGGACCTATTGTATTTGTGGTACTACCTGTGACCAATAGAGGCCACTATTTGGCACAGTGTTTTACCAGATCTCAGCAGAGGGGTCACTGTCCAGCTCCTTGGGTAAATTATCTGTGATGGTTTGCACCTGAATTGTGGCTATATATCCCTGCATGATCCAGCACTCATTGCTGGGTCATTAATTGTTTTCAGTGTCTGTGTCCCTGCTCCAGGCTATGCCCAGGTCTCATTTGTCTGTACTTTATCTTGCCTAGACCCTGCCTTCCAGCTCTGTTATTTTAACCTTGTTATTGTTTTCTGCCATTATCTTGTATTAATCTTCCTCTTCATCTGCCTGTTATTCTGGTCCTTGCTTCTCTGCTGCTTTAATCCTGCACCTGTTCATTTGTACTCTGCTCTGTTACCTTGTACCTGCCTTGTTGCATTACTTCTGTTTTGCCTGTCTGCAATAGATTTACTATTTGTTAGAGTACATCAGTCTCAGGGTGTTCATAACACATATGTATATAATATTTACATATTTATTTTACTATTTATTATTCAATTCTATAATGGGACTTTATCTCAGGGAAACCAAAATGAAATCATAACTTTGCCTCAACCCAAAAAATGTTCTGAGACCCATCTGTAACATTAATGTATAATCATTGGAATTAAGATATGTATGAAGCAATAGACCATAGACCCAAGCTGCAATAAATAACAGACTGGGTCTGGTTTCCTCTCTTCCCCTGTATCAGCCAATGGAGTTTAGCTAGGGACAGGTGGGGCTGGTAGTTAGGTGTTAGGCAGTGCTTAAAAGGTTTCATGACAAGAAAATCCTTCACTTTTGTTCCAGGTTGTTCGTACCCTCTCACCCCTTCATTAGGATGTTTTTTTCTGCTATCCTCTTTTTCCTTTTCAGACGGCACTGTGCGGCAGCAGCAGTGGGGGTCAGATTTCAAGTGGGTGCTATTAGTTACATTTATGTGGTATCAGTTAGTACTGTTTCTTAGGCAATATTGTAAGTTAGTCCCTTCGGCAGAGTCCAACTGTTGGACACTCCATTGTAAATGGGTGATCCGGATTTATCATCTAATAGCATGTTATTAGGTCAGCATAGCTCCCAACATGTCTGGGGACCAGTTTGGGACAAATAAGTCCCTCCCTTGGCCCCGTCCAAGCCCCCCTTTTCCAGCTGCGTTTGCATCAACTGTTAGAATTTAATTGAATTAAACATTAAAAATAAAGTTTGTCCCCTTATCAGAACATACTGGGGACAGGTGGTCAGTTACCTAAATGTTGGGAGGTATGGTTCAGTTACCACTTTTACTGGGTGCCTCAGTTCTTTATTTAGATCTGTAAATTTAAATCAGCTAGTTATTCTTGTAGTAAAAACCTCTGACCCACACTGTTTCTGTAGTCACCTTCTCCAGTCCATACAAAAATNATAGCAAACAATTTTAGTTAGGTCCGATTTAATAAATCTGTACTCTATTTAACAACATTTCAAGTCTCTGAAAAGAACAATCACAGAACAGAACATGAGTACGCACTTCTAAGTTTGGTTCATATTAAGATGCTTTGGTGTCTGGGGTTCTGATGGCCATCTAGAGGAAGCAAAGGGCTGTAGGATGTAGGGACATTAATGGTGTGCCACGGCAAGTGCTTAAGATCCAGATCTGGCCGAAGACTTAAAAAAGGTTTGTTTGTGCCTGAATATCAGCCCAACAGGTACAGGTTGTGTCAAAGCTCAGAAGTACACATATATTCTTTGCAATGGTGACTTAAAGCGAATCTGGTAAAGATAAACATTAACACAGAATATATTTATACTTACCCCTCTGATGAGGTCCAGCGATGATCTGCAAGATGATAGTGCCTGCATCACAAATTTCAAATAATTTACAGTACTTACTTATTTTCATGTGAAAATAGGCATTATGCCATATAGTCTCCCCCAATAGATCAACATGGTTTTTGCAAGGTAAAGCAGATTGAATACTTTTTTGCTGTTACTTTCAACTACTGTATGTAATCTCTTGCATATAAAAAAAAATGTGTGTTTATTATATGTAGCATACACATTGGAATGGATCCAGACCTGTGTGTGAACTCGTTTACACATACACAAATCTATATGTGACAGTGGGCGCTCAATCCCCTTTTCTATCCCTTTACAAATAAGAGATCTGGACAATTACTTGTCTATAACCTTACCTTAAATTCCCTACTCATATCTACTTTCATGGAAATCACTTACCCAGGTGCCAGTATACCGGCCCACTTTGAGCACTGGTTTGACTAATGTAACATATGGTGAATTAAGTAAGCCAATTGAGGGAGGATCCGGTCCATTATGCATTAGCATTACTTTTTCAATAGAATTGAAAGAATATGGTATTGTCAGTAGTGTGACCAAGCACTGCTCAAAGTGTTTACACATGACTAGCAATACAAAAGTTTAAGCGGTTAAGCTGTTTTATTCCTTACTATACTTTATCTTTTTCTCTGCAATAATTCCCTCCCTTTCCTCTGTCCTCTACAGATTTATATCCAATTTTACTGTGAACATTGCTTTGAGCAGCTATTTCTTCTTTTTTAAATCAACATCTACTTGTCTTCTTTTGAAAAACCTGATAGCTCCAAAATTATTTATACTGTCATTTAGCTTTCACCGGGATCCCTTTTAGACTCTTTTAGAGGTACTTTTTATGCTTTGCTAGCCACATTTATTTCCACAGACTGCTAAAGTTTGCCTATTTACAAAGACTTNATACAGGTTAATATTGAAATATATGTGAAATAAGAAATATAAAGTTATAGTACTGCCACAGTTCTCAAATTGAAAAAACTAAATCAACAATAATGTAACTAACTAAATAAACATATTAGTAAAGAACTAAATAGCAAATGCCAAATATGCTTTTATAAATTACACAAGAGAAGCCAAATAAACCTCAAGAAGAATTACTCTAACTGAATTTTTTGAGTGGTCACAAAAGTAGTCGATCAAGGAGGAGCTGTGGACATAGCCTATCTAGATTTTAGTAAGGCTTTTGACACAGTGCCGATCTTGGTTACAGAATAGACAAGAAAGAGTTGTAGTAAATGGAATCCATTCAGGGGATGGTAGGGTTACCAGTAGAGTTTCCTCAGGAATCTGTACTTGGACCAGTGTTATTTAATATATTTATTGGTGACATTACATAAGGTATCCAGGGTAAACAGAACAGTGTATGCTTGCTTGGAATAAATATATGGGTATTCTGAGTCTCAAACAAAATAAAGAATAAAAGTATGTCAGTATAGTGTTAAATACATAACTGGGCAGACTGGATGGGCCATGTGGCTCTTATCTGCCATCACTTTCTATGTTTCTATGTTACTCTAAATAGACACTCCACAAAGCAGTTTACACGATTGGATCCTAAGGATCCAGTTCTACGTAAACCATGCAATTTACATAGAGAGGAAGGGAGCGAGCGGGAGCATACATGTAGTACTTATGGGGGTTGTGGAGGGATGGAAATAGAACAGTAAGCATTGGCTTCAGCGTAAATGCAATGATGGGGAGTGTAAGACTTAGGTAGGGTCCACTGTGTGAATTCCACTACATATGAAGCTCTAAATCAATTAAAAGATACAAAATTCTATGAGAAGATCTCGAATAATCATACTACAGAATACAAAAAGGATTTATTCACTTTTTTAAAGAGGGCTGTCAATGATAAGATTCTGACAAAAGATGAGTTTGACTTCCTTGGCATTGAATACCTGGTCACTCCTATTTTATATTTACTCCAAAAAATTCACAAGTCACTTACTCACCCCCCTGGTAGACCTATTATTTCGGGTGTGGGTTCATTAACATCTAATTTGTCTAGTTTTGTAGATTTTTTTCTTCAAGATCATGTGGTATCTCTCAAATCATATATACGAGACACAATTTATTTCATGAAGAAAATAAGCACTATTGTTTGGAAAGACACAAGTTCAAGCACTTTACACTAATATCCCACACGATTTAGGTGTGAAAGCTATGTGCAAAAGATTGGAAACAGATAGAGAGATGCCACATGATCTTTGTAAATTTTTAGGTGAAGCTGTTTCTTTTATCTTATCTCACAATTATTTTTTGTTTGATGGGGTATATTACCTCCAACGTCATGGCACGGCCATGGGCACCAGGTTCACACCAAGCTTCGCTAATCTCTATATGGCGGAGTTTGAGGATGCCTTTATTTGGGATGGTCCTTATAGTGCGAACCTGGTGTTCTAGATCTTTAGATAGAGAGCTTTTACTAGAAATGGTTGAAAATATACAGAAGGAAAAAGAAAAAATAGAAATAAAAAAACAACAGAAGGTAGAATTTGATAATAGCTTACTATATATTAGCAAATATAATGTTAATTCCAAGCAGATAAAAAGGATTATTATGAGGAATTTTGAACTACTCAAAGTAGATGGGGTGTTGAACAAATGCCTACCCCGTACCCCCAGAGTAATCTTTAAGAAAAACTGAAATCTTCAAAATCATCTTGCCCCAAGTCTCCTTCCTACCATAAAGGAGGAAAAAGTGGAAAGGAATTGGCTCCCAAGAAAGCCTGTGGGTACTTGATTTTATGGACAATGATTGATACCACTAGTATAGTGGTCCTTCGTTTTGTTTTTTTATTTTTTTTTATATCATATATAAGTTTTAGTAATAATTGCATTCTCCGAAGAAGTCTTTTATATATATATATATATATATATATATATATATATATATATATACAGAAGAAGTCTTAGAAAAATGTATAAAGAAAGTATATACAGAAAATATGTTGTATGTGTATCTTACATATGTTTTATACATTTTTATTAATTTTTATGTAATACATTTGGTCTCTAATATTATCATTTGTGTGATAAAGATATTAATATTTGCAACAAAATATTTGTAGTAATTGATGGAACCTCTTCTTTTCGTGTATGTACATATATAGTGTGTATGCATATGTGTAGTGTGTAGTGTGTATGTCATCAAATTGTATTATATATATATATATATATATATATATATATATATATATATATATATATATATGGCCCCCCCTCTCCCCTGTTGTTTGAAAGTCAGTCTTTTCCTGTTTGGGGAGCTGATAAGAAGGGGAATGAATACCTGCAAAAAATATTCTGCTTCCATGTGAGTGGTGGCGGGCTCTTTAAATAGAGACACACGGAACAGTTTCTCTCATGGCTTTGAAAAAGTTTGCAGGTGCAGACGAAACGTGTCAGCCGGGAGCACACCACGCTAGACTCTACCACCTTGGCATTCCCCGAATACTCTGCATTATCTCCTAAAAAAAACGTTGCCTGTGAGAACAGAAAATATCCTTTTTGTTGCCTGTGTGAGCAGAAAATATCCTCCACCTATTAGGAGCTCCTGAGCTGACACCATCGGGGAGAAAAGAGGGTAAGCGCTCCCTCTGGGATGCCCAGGGTTGAAGTGCGGCTAACACACACCAAACATCCACGTGTGAGCCTAGAAGCTTTGCGGCACCCGCAATGGAGAACCTCATTGCGGTTACAAGCTTGGGTGAGATTTTAACATCTTGTATATCTCCCCCTGCCCCACCTTGGTGAAATAACAGCATCAGCTATCCCCACAGCATTGGAAACTTTGTCTATATATAATACCGGGGGCAGAGAATAAACTGTATTTATTCAGATCATCTGGATAGATTCCAAGTTGAATACTGCTTGTTGGGAGCCTATCATTTAGTGGAACCATTTACAATCTACTGGAGTTGACTGCTAATTGTTTATGGATATTGCGGGACCCCAGTGTTGGTTATAATATCACCGAATCATTTTTCTCTGTGGTTCTATAGGCATAATTTTCGATATAAGCATGCACAGTATATAAGATTTATTATTTTACAATCTGTTTTTCTTGGTGTGCCCTATATAAGATTTTAATGATACATTCATTATTTATTGTTTAATAAAATCATTATTATTTTATTTTGCTGCAATTATATTTATTTAAACTTCTAATATAGTAGCGCTCCTGGCATGTTAGATGGTCGTTTATTTACCATCTGACATATATTTTTTTGTGGTTTCTAAGATTTGTGGGGGTGACATACCCACTATATCCAGTGAGCAGCACCAATCTATATTTATTGTCTTTTTTTTGGGTTTAAAAACGCTCGACTTCTTGTGTATTTGTCTTTTGTTTGCATACCTTCCTTGGAAATGCATTCTAGAAATGTACATGATAATGTCCACCATATCCAACAGTCAAGTGCTTGAAACAGACTGGATCAAGAAATTTGATGTGCGTATCTGAAATGATCAGATGTGACTCAAAATCTCAGATCCGCCATATACACACATTTGTACACATTTCTCCAAAATAAGAAAATGGAAATATATACTGGTTGAAAGCAGTATTAGGACTATAGTTACTGCTAGAAAGGAAAGAGCAGAGATGCTGCCCATAGCAACCAATCAGATTCTAGCTGAAATACAAGCTGGTTTTGTGTCCTATTTCCATCAATGGTAATGGTATAGGTTGATGATTAAGCATTTATGATTTGATGCATATTATAGAGTGATTATACAAGGCAAATTATGACTTGTTTCATCTTATGCTGGAAATACATTGCACCAAATTTAATGTATGTATCTGATAAAATATGCATTAATTGCATGGTTGGGTAAAATACTTATATATTTTGGCAGTGTTATTGTGAAAGACATTTGTTGGCCTTCTTTAGATTTGCATTTGTTTCATCTGTAGCTTTTGATGAAAGCAGGAATGTATGGCTAAGGTATTTTCCTTTATCTTAGTCAAGATTTATAGCACGTTATAATGAAATGCTTAGCAAACCAATGAGAACTCATCTTAAATATATGAGAGGTATCTGCTGTTACCTGGCACTGTTACACCTTTTACTCATGACAATATATTACAGGATAACACTTTCTAAATCAATACTTAATCTGAATTAAATCTGGCTAAATCTGCTTACTTGGCCGTAACTTTATTTGCTACAGAAGATTTCCATTCCTTGTAACGGTTCTTTCCTATTTTAATGTTGACCCTGATTAGCACTGACAACTGTGTGCCTGGGCAGGCAGTTTGAATTAATATATGTGCGTCTTCCAGCAGTAACATAGCATTATTTGGCAGACTAAGAGCAAAAGCCAGTAATAGGTTTTGCTTGTCAATCAGCTAAAAGATGCTGTCTGCCAGGAAGTAAGGAAGATGCAGTTTTTGAGGTGAAAGATGGTAACTGTTAGAGAAGTATTTATAATGGACTGAAGTAGTAAAAGTAAAACAAATGCATCACCTTTAGCCCTGATTGAATGAATGTGTTTACAGAAGATAAACTCAGTAGCACTGATCCGGTGTTTGGGTCAGATCCAGAGTTTAAGATTACATGGAGAAGCAATAAATATAGAAAAAGTGTAAATATACATCTCAGTAAAATCATATAGAACCATGTGAAAGACAAAGTTAAACTGTAAATGCATATTAAGAGTTGAGAAGTTACGCGTACTGCCACAACTCTAATTTACGTGTTTAATATAAAGCTATGTATTATGTGATTTTTACTTGCAAAGCAAAATATTTTCAATAAATATTTATTTGCACCTATCACATTGCTACATGGTTCTACTTAGTTCTACACTGTACAATATATTTACTTTACTGAGGAGCAGGTATTAACAGAACTCTCAAAACTAAAAGTTGACAAATCCATGGGGTCAGATGGGATACATCCTAGAATACTAAAAGAACTTAGAAGGTGCTGGCACAACAATTAACTAAATTATTTAACCAGTCACTAACAACAGCAGAGATTCATGAAGACTGGAAATTGGCAAATATTGTCCGTCTGCATAAAAGTGGAAGTATGGATGATGCAGCCAACTATCGACCAGAAAGTCTAACATCAGTAATAGGAAAATTAGTGGAAACCTTGTTAAAAAAAATTGTGTATGATATTTAAAATCAAATAACTTAGAAGACCATGGTTTTTCAGAGGGAAGATCAGCATGGTTTTTCAGAGGGAAGATCATGTCAAACAAATCTAACTGAATTTTTTGACTGGGTAACAAAAGTAGTTGATCAAGGGGGGGCTGTGGACATACCTTATCTAGATTTATCTATAAGTCTATGGCACAGTGCCTCATCGCAGACTGTTAAACAAGCTAGAAAATCTGGGATTGGAAACAAAAATAGTTGAGTGGATACGATCTTGGTTACGGAATAGGCAACAAAGAATTGTAGTAAATGGAATCCATCCAGGGGATGGAAGGGTTATCAGTGGAGTTCCCACGGATCTGTACCTGGACTTGTACAACATTGTAGCCAGGGTAAAATATGCCTTTTTGATGGATGATCTAAGTAGACTGGAGGAATGGTCAAGAGTGTGGAAACTGCAGTTTAATGCCAAAAAAAAAGCAAAATCATGCACTTAGGATGCAAAAACCCTAATGCTCAATATACCATTAATGATATTACATTACAAAATACTGAAGAGGAAAGGGGTTAAGGGGTCACCATTTCATGTGATTTAAAGGTAGCAGGGCAATGTAACAAAGCAATGAGAAAGGCGAGTTAGATGCTTGGTTACATAGAGAGAGGAATTAGTAGCAGAAGAGGGAAGTAGTTATGCCTCTCTATATTGGTGCGGCGTCACGTACAATACTGTGTTCAGTTCTGGAGNCCATGGCCTAAATTTACTAAGCAGGAAGATTGCAGGGGAAAAGTGGGGATGTAACCATAGTAACCAATCAGATTTGAGCTCACATTCTCCAGTATGTAAGATGAAACTTAGCGCTTGAATTTGATTAGTTGCTATGGGTAACTTCCCCACTTTTCAATTCCCCTGCAATCGTCCCACTTAGTGAATTTAGGCCCATATCTCCAGAAGGACATCAAAACATTAGAAAAAGTACAAATAAGAGGAACCAAAATGGTACAAGGTATGACTAACAAAAACTATAAAGAAAGACTATAGCAACTAATTAGTAGAGCTTTAAGCAGAGAAGGGAGAGGGGTGATATGATAGCAGCTTTCACATATATCAAGGAATGTGAACATGTGGAAGAGGGTAGCATTTTATTTATTTATACANATGTCCTCATAGTAGAATGCGAGGGCATGTGTATAAATTGGTGGGTGGTAGGTTCATGGGAAATGTGTGACTGTGGTGGTAGCTAAAGCTACAGAACAGTGTAAGCATGCTTGGGATGTATATAGTCTCAAACAAATTAGAGAATAAAATGAGGTTGTTATAGTTTTAAATGCACAAACAGACTGGATGTGCAATACAATCAATGATCTTGCCCCTTTCAGGCGCCTCCTCCACACCTCCGTCCCAGAGAAAGAGAGAGAGCAAGCAAAGAAGCAAAGGTAAGTGAACTTACTTTGATCTCTCTATATTGATAGTTAGTGTACTGTAGGTAGTGTATATTGCATATAGTGGATAGAATTGTGTGTGTTTGGTAAATATAGATGTAAAAATATAAAATGGAAAACTTTATATCTTACATATGTTAATCATCATCCCCTATGTATATTTTAGGAAATATTATTCTGTTCTCTATCACTATTTTAACCCAGGGCTCAAAAGGGGGGTATATACAGGGGTATGCCATACCGGCACTTCTTCCACTGATGTGAACTGAAAAACTACAAATCTTCACTGACATCTATTATATTCCTTGTTTCCATACCGCCACTTCTGAATCTCCATACCACCACTTCCAAATTTTCGCTTTGACCACTGTTTTAACCTAATTCACATTTCCCTCTGCTGTATTGAACTAATCTACCACTGTATATGTTCAGACTATGTCATTCAAGGGCCTTTTGTAACAAATTACCTGTTTTGGACTGTGCTTTATCGTAGGTAAACATAATGTTTTTTGTAACTATTCTTTGCAATTTTTCTTTCTGTGCAGAGCTAGAAAGTGTTACTGCTTAATGGTGCCTGGAGGATGCATATACCTTTTCCATGTCTTTTATTGAGTACCTGGCTGTTTGTTTGACTGTTTAAATGATGAGATTGTGGTGAATGATTTGTTGACAATTTCTACCAATTAACCATGTCTATTAGAGTAAATTTGTGGAATCCTTAATGAGATAAATTTGCCTGCAAGTTAAATTTGTAATATACATAATTTGAAATGAATTTTGTAAGTTTGCAAATTGAAAGCATTATACTATTCTAATTGTCTGTATGAGACATAAACTGAATGAAAATCACTTTGATGTAATGCCATTTTATTTATATAGAAAATAAATATATATAGATGGATGTGATAATATCCCCAAACAATATTTGTATACACCCATATATGCTGGCCTGTACTATACAGATGTCATATTTAGATGTGTGGAATTCATACTGTTATAGATCCTGTCACTGTAATAAACTTGCAGAGCCCTTCATTTGTAGGGGCTACCTTTCCTCTTTGCTGCCATTATTCAGATGCCCCCAGTACTTTAGACAAGATGAATATTTGTGTGAAGATGACAGTGAGAGCCACAGCTCAGATACAGGTACTATATAGAATTCAAACAAAATATTGAAGATAGCTGGGGACATAAGAACACAGATTGGTTGATACGGAATATAAAAAGTAACAGCAAAACAGGTGCAAGTATAGATCTGACCAAAATGAAGCTGTATTTCAAGGAAAGAGATATCCCCAGAGGCAGGGCCGGACTGGCCATCTGGCAATTCTGGCAAATGCCAGATGGGCCACTGGAGTGATGGGCTGCTACCAAGTTCTGCTGAAGAACTTCAGCCATCCACCAATCAGTGTGCTGTCAGCTATTCACTGACTGGCTGCCGGCTAGAAAAAAAGAGGTTAACTATCAGCAGTCTGATTAGTGGATAGCTCTAGGTGGGCCCGTGTGCATTAAATGCCAGGGCTGAATTTTAGTACCAGTCCGGCCCTGCCCAGAGGTGGCTTTAGGTATAAGTGGCTGCCTATGGCCCCGCGTGGTCAGGGGACCTAGGTCGCCTAGGTCCCTGCAAAGCCAGGTCTGTCCCTGTATATCTCCATGTATTCAAAAAAATGTAAATGAGTTTGCACTTCACATTGCAAGATAGTATGCTCACCTCTACACTTGTGTTTTGCTCTTACTAGATCAGACCCAAAGGGGGAAATTGACTAAAGGTCGAGTTTTGGTGTGTGAATTTCTCGCGTGATTCGCTTGTTTTTTCTGGCGTGTTTTTAGAGTCAGTACAAGTATTCACTATAGGTCGTGTTTAGCGCTCAAGAATTTCTCACATACGAGTTTTGGTGAGTTTGACAGCGAGTTTAGTATCTCCTTGCGAGTTTCACACCGTCAAGTTTAATTTCTCATATCGGCGAGTTTTAATTCTCACACACGCACAGTAGAAGCTAACCTCCATTTTGATTCAAATAAACACACCCACTAATAGAAGCCATTTCATGACCTCTGACATTATAAAAACACGACACTTCCTGGCTTGAGTTAGAGCATTTTGGCGAGAACAAGGCATAGAAGAGGGTTGGAGAAACACAGCAGCTAGCTTATTTAAGATAAATTGTTCTAATCGAAAGATTTTTCATGAGTGGGCAAAACCTTGTTGAATTGCAGGGGAGGTAAATGTCATTAATTGCAATCAGTATTACATGTGAGAGATAATGTTTCCTAGCCCAAGTCTAATAATAGTGTAACAGTAACACTGGTCAGTATCTGTGTGCAATATGCAAAAATAAAGTATTCTCCCTGTATGCAACATTCATTTTACCTCCCCTGCAATCCAACATGGTTTTGCCCACTCTTGAAAAATCTTACGGTTGGAACAATTTATCTTATAGTGTATGCCCAACTTAAGTTTTAGTATTTAATTTCCTGATTTTTTATGGTATATTTTTTTCCAAAAAAAATTATTCCCATTAATAACAGTAGTTATTAGTGTTTGTTTGTCTTGACTTGTGTTTGTTTGTTTTCTTGTGTGTGTTTGGGTTTGTGTGGGACTAAGTGAGTGTTTGTGTGACTTGGTGACTGGGTGTGGTGTATTGTATGTGTCTGTGTTTTCTTTTATAAAATTATAATGGCTACTGAGGAGAGGGGAGGATGATGCAGGCAGGGAGAGTGAAGGATCGCCACCCCACCTAAAGATGAATCTAGGGCAAAATGTGAAATTTATGCACCAGGAAAAATGTGCCCTGCTGGAGTCTGTCATCCACTGACATGCAGAGCTGCTGGGGGCAAATCGCATGGACACTTCCCATTGGCGTAAGAGGGAGTTGTGGCTGCAGTCAAAGCGGTGGGAAGGACCAAGTGTGACATCAACAACTGGCGGAAGAGGTTTTCTGATATAAAAAGGGGTCTGCATAACAAAATCTCAGAAGACAAAAAGCAGGCTAGGAAGACAGCCACCGATCAGCTACACTGAGTATAAGGAGCTGCTCCAGAGTATACTCCCAGCCGAGGCTCTAGAGGGGAACCCACAGTGAGACACGGACATCCCGGAGGAGGATGGTAATTATCTCCCAATGAGCTATGCACTTATAAATAAAGACAAAAATGTTTTTTGCTTTGCATTTTTATTATCAGACAGTGACTATGACGCTGGTGAGGGCCCTATTGGCATGGCTCCTCGGAGCACAGTGGATCCTCCCAAACGCTCCTCTTCTGGTCCCAAGTCATCTTCTGTGCCTGCAACATCCCGGAGATCCTGTCCTGTGCCACCGAGACCTCCTCCGGCAGTTTGCTCAGCTCCAGGCTCTGCTGATTCCTCTCCACGCCTCGTCATTGCGTCCCAGTCTGTGTATTAATGTTGTACTTTATATTAGTATGTGGCCTGCTATGTGTAAGGAAAAAACCTTGTCATTTTTTGCAATTCTAACATGTGGCTGCTTCCTAAACACATATTGCATTAACTGTGAAATATCAATGGCTCAAACTGTGACAGCATAGTCTTTTTATGGCACTAAAACCTAGGCTGAAAGTATTGTTTCTCCACTACACTGCCCTTTGACCCATAAGGTATACTTTGTTACTAGGGTCTACAGCACCAAAAGATATTATCTTAGCAACAGGTGTGTTTATAGCATTTCAGCCATGATCTGGTGTTGTAAACTATTATAGAGTCCACCTATTTATTTTAACAGTAGCAAGTCACTATGTGTCTGAGTAGTTATTAAGCGTATGTTTGGTCCACCAACACAAGATTTACTTACCTGATTCATACTTTCATGGCCGCATCTAATGTTGGCAACATATTTGTAAACCTTGCCACCTCAAGTCCAGAGGAGTATGTTGCTAGTATGTTGTAAGATTTTGTCTTACCTGCGGTGGAAGATGCAGGTAAGATTACAGTAGTTTAACCCCTTCCCACCCCAGGATGTATATATACGTCATAAACAGCAAACGGCACACCACATCCCCCAAGCACCACCCAGACAAGCACACACACCAACTTATCACTAAAGTAANGACACTGACAACCATATTTGGATTTTAAACAAAGGGAACATATTTATTGAATGGGGACTTAAATTGATTG
>JABWIB010001009.1:33773-50474 GCA_016617825.1 Platyplectrum ornatum
GCGAGAGATGGTCACGAAGTGGTGTGACAACCTGACGCCGGTCGTGGCCCTCTGCAGGCGCCTGCAGAACACCTTCCCCATCGGAATTACCCGACAGGCAAAGTTCAGCAGGCCCAGCAGCGACTGGACCTTCTTAAGGATTACCTTCCTCCGCACGCGTGCGTCCCCAAGAATGTCCACGGTGTCGATCTCCACGGTGTCGATCTCAATACCCAAGAATGACAGGCAGGAGGTGGGGCCCTCGGTCTTGTCATCCGCGACAGGGACGCCGAAGTGTTGGAACAGCGCCCTGGCTGCAAACAGTGTCTCCGTGCAGGTGGGTGACGACGCTGGACCTACGAAAAGAAAGTCGTCCAGATAGTGGGCAATGAAGCGGTCAGGAGAGCCGCATTCCACGCACCAGTGCAGGAAGGAGCTGAAAAGCTCAAAGAATGCGCAAGAAATAGCGCACCCCATTGGTAAACAGCAATCGACGAAGAAACCCTGGGGAAGCTGGAACCCCATATACCTGAACGAATCCGGGTGAAGAGGGAGGAGACGGAATGCCGACTATGTCCAGCTTAACCATGAGGGCTCCAGCGCCACAAGATCGAACCATGTCCAGCGCTTCCTCGAACGATTGGTAGACCACTCTGCACTTGTCTGGATCTATGGCGTCGTTCACTGAAGGAAAGGTGTTGTATAAGTCTGTACTTACCGGGGGCTTTCTTGGGCACAACTCCGATGGGGGAGATAACCAGGGCATCCAACGGCGGCGACTGAAAAGGACCTGCAATGCGACCCTTCCTTACCTCATCCATCACCTTCTGCAGCACCATGTCCGGGAGCTTCCTAGTAGAACCGAGGTTACGGGGAACATCAAGGCTAACCTGCCCAACAATTGGCGAAAACCGAAAGTAAAACCATTAAACAGAGTAGTAGCTGCCTCACGCAGCGGATAAGCCTCCAGCCAGGGTTCCAGTGCAGACACATTAACTGGGGATGGCGCCTTGTGTAATCGCGCGGGGCTGTGTCCGAGGTCCTGCGGCGGGAGGGTTGCGGCAATCCCTAGCAGGGTGCCCGGCCGCACCTGATGCATGCATGTCGGAACCTGCAGCTTGCTCCTCTCGTGCAGCGTGAGTGATTAAAGGCGAAGCACTTACCCCGTCCTTGCTGTGCCGACTGTCCCTGGAAACCGCTCCGGAGCTGCGCCCCGTTCTCCGAAAGGACTGCACCTCCGAGGGGAGCCTGCCCGCATTCGTAACGGCCGTCCATATCTCCACGTCTTTCACGTCAAATCCAATGCGCAACAATCCTTCCCTCTTCCGACGAAACCTCTCATCATACAGACGCCAAGCGGTACCACGAAAGGATCCGTACATCTCCTGCACCAGGTGCATATGACACCAGATCGTTCTGGCCTCCTCCGGTTGGCACTCCACGTAGCAGGGGGCGAAGTAGCAAAACCCATCCAGCCACCTAGCGAAGGTCCTGTAAGCATCTTCCCCCATACCTCCTTTGGCCGTAGCGTCGGCCAGGCCTTTCTTGGCGTCTTCCGTCATCGAGAACATGTCCACGAATTTTCCTTTCCGGATCCTTTCCTGTCCCGAACCGCCTGGCGCACCATCCAAAAAACCGCTGAGTTCTCGCACCCCACTGCGTTTGCCCGCGCCTCCGCCGCCTTAGTGGCCCATTCTGCAGCTGTGGACCTACTGGGGCACCTCCCAGTGCCCCCCCCCAACGACTTGTGCAACAGTTTCATGACTTTGCTGGGCTTAATCCTAGAATCCCCAGACCCCATCGAGGATGAAGCATCAGAAACTGAGGGGGAGGGGGGGGAGCAATATTCGCCTCATGGCTGTACTCACCCAGACCTTCGCGATCACCTGCTGCATGTGTCCTCTCTGACTGAACCGGAACCTCGTCCGCTGCTTGGCTCCTCACGCCACTGGACCCAGGGATGGCAGCACCCGCGTCCTCCGTATCACCCGCTGCACGTGGCCTCTCTGCCGGACTGGGAACCTCCATCGCTGCTCGACACCTCACACCACTGGACCCGGGAAGAGGAGCACCTGATAGGGGAGACACATCAGACACCAGCGGGCCATCAGGTTGTGAAACCTCTCGCCCCACCACTCCCACACCAGTGGGAGCCCCTCATATAATACTGGTAGAGAGCCGGGTCAGGCACTATTGGTGAACCCGGCACGGTGAAATTAACTGCTGGGCCGGCCGGGGTAGACATAAAGGGCATCGCCGGGAAAGGAAAAGGCATGGAGGCTACCCCACCTTGTGACCATATAGGTTGAGGGAAGAACCCTTGGGGGAATACCCATTGCTGTGTCTGTGACACTACCCCAGGCCCCACATTAATTGGCAGGGGACCCGGAGCCACCCCTGCTTGCCCGCCCGAGGGGCCCTGAGAAACAGGCAGCTGCTGAGAGACAGCAGCGGGGGCACCCTCAGAGACCAGCCCAGCTGCGGCAGGACCCCCACTTGAGGAAGCACCCCTCTCTCCCACCCCAGCAGCCCTGCCCCCCCCGAGCCCACTACGGGCCCTCTGCATGGCTGAGGCAGATGAAGGGCAGGAGGAGGCAACAGAAGCCCTACCAGAAGGCACCCCTGAGAAGAGGGAGCCGCTGGAGCCTCCACCTTGATTCGCCAGGCGGTGTAATTGGGGGCCTGCGGCCCTCTTACCTCTGTGAGCACTCCTAGACCTGGCCCCCGGCGGTGCACCTGCTTGAGGGGTGCCAGGAACAAACTCCACTCCTCCATCAGCCTGGCTGTCGATTCCCGCCTCCTGGCGGGATACAGTACATCCACACTATCAGTACATCCACACTATCACATTATTTACACTTACAATAGCCGTGCATAGTACCGCAGCTGGTGCAGATGTCCACTTTTTGTGAATGAATGACAAATGCCGAAGGTGCAGAGACTGCAGCTATAGAAGCGTGTCTATCACGCAGGCCCCTCAAAGCCACATCGAACGTGAACTGGTCCCTAAATTTTTGAAACATAAAAATTTTCTTGAAAATGGGAAAAATTGCTACTAAGTTTATGAGTCGCCTACCGTCCTAAAAAAGTAAAAGGAGGTTTAACAAATGATGCCAACATAAAGTAGACATATTCAAATTATTATTTATTAACTATTTTATGTGGTATGACTATCTGTCTTACAGGCAGAAAATTTTACATTTTAAAAATGGCGAATCTTTGCCTTTTTTACGCAATTTGCGCATTTTTCACAAATAAATATAGACCGCATCAACCAAAATTTACCACTAACTTAAAGTACAATATGTCACGAAAAAACAATCTCAGAATCAGTTGGATACATTAAAGCATTAAAAAGTTATTACCACATAAAGTGACACAGATTTGAAAAATAGGGCTGCGTNTTAAAGGGGTTAATGTACACACATGTGGCTAAATTTACTAAGTGGTGAAATGACTTCGAGATTGAAAAGTGGGAATGTTGCCCATAGCAACCAATCATAATTGAGCGCACATTTTCCATTGTGTACAACATCCCTACTTTTCATTCTCACTACAGTCTCTCCTTTTACATGCTGTTTGGTAAAATTTGATGCATGTGTTTCTTCTGCTGAACAGTGTACCACTACTTCTGTGTTTTCAGAAACATGCATAGGGATGTTATACAAATCTGGTATGGGGTAAAGAAAAACAAACATTACTGCAAGCAATGGACTTCACAAAATACATATACTCTATAATACTTTATCAAATTATAACAGGCGCAATGACACAGCAAAATGCTGTCCGCCGCATCCACATAATGCTCGCCAAAGAAAATATAGTACACAAGTATGTCAAGACATGCATAAATATGTCTGACCGTAGTGACAGCCATATCGCGTGATTGGTTGCATGTTATCTGGTTTTAAAAACATGTGTCTTCAAACATGCTGCATGGGTTTAAAATGTGTGGAGAATATTAAGTGTTATTTTGTGCTTCTGCAGACAACAGTTAGAAATGCACTGTTTCTTACTTTGTTATGTTTGTCTCCATCTTTTATATATTTCTACTTGCAACGACACAAAACAGAGGATGAACAGGAGTTTGTGATGTTACAGTTTGTCGAGTCACAGGGTGGACCTCAGGCGACACCAAGGACCTCTACTCCTGTCACCCCAACCACACACATTGGCATCATCAGATCCCACACCAACGAAAGTGAAAACCAAGGGTACACTGGAGGAAGCACAAAGGTAATTCATGCNACATTTACAATGTCATAACCGTAACAAGTATAGTGGCCTGAAGCGTCTAATAGCGGTCCTTTCCTTGGAACTCAATCGTGTGGCACATCTAGGGGATCAGTTCCTCCAAACTGCCAACTGCCAACAGCTTCCATAGACAGAGTTTCATCTGAAATACAACGTCTACGTGACCTGATGCACTTTCAGCACCAGCAGCAACTTACCCACATGGCAAGGTCCTCCAAGAGTACCCCAACCACTACTCTGGGTACAACATCCTCTACTTCACATGCATGACGGCTGCGCACCATATGTGGCAGAACTCGTGGCCATCTGCCACACAAACCAGAAATTCCTTGAGAAAAAGAAGCCGGAACGTGGAACGTTTCTTTCATGATTCTGAAACCACTTTGTTTACAAGTCACTGAGGCTGGGATTAAGCCTTAATTATAAAACAATTTATTAAGTCCCTTCTGTTGACATGTTGTTGATAAANTCACAACCTTGTGACAATGTTTTGGATTTGTCTTCCACATTGGAATAAATATTTTTGTTGTTCAATACAAATATCATGTGGTATTATTTTTAACTATGATTCATGTGTTTTGATCCTCACGTGTCTCAAGGACAGGGATAAATTTCAGGTCATACAATTATTATGTAATTCTTAGTAATATACATGTGTTAGCATTGTCAATGATTATTAGGTAGAAAAAGTCATGTGTTACACATGTTTTATGTAAAGATTAATCAAGTTTAGGCTTTAAAATTATATTTTGAAAAATTATAGTTATAAAAACACAGGCAAAAAAGGTGTTAACAATCCAGTTACGTGTCTGTATTCCTGACCTACTGTAGTCCTGATTTGGTGGCTCACTATCTCCTGCACTGTCACTGTCTTCTACCAAATCCTCTGATCATGGCTTTGTAAGGCCAGATTATGGAGTAGACAGCACGCCCACCTTACTAGGGGTATAGAGGAGCTGGCCACCTGACTTGTCAAGACAACGGAACCGAAATTTTAACAGCTCAAAGGTGCGTTCTATCGAGTAGACCTGTGCGCCTCGTTGTATCGGTGTTGTGCAGGAGTATCAGTATGCAACAGCGGTGTCATTAGCCAGGAGCAACACCCATATACCGTCACCGGCAGAGAAACAAAATACAGTCATTATGATTACATAGCTAAGATTATATGTGGACGCATTACGTGAAAGCATACATACCTAAAAGCCAGCCCTCTGGCATTTCACCAGCTTCAAACTGATGATTGAGGCCTGATCGGTCCACAATATAGGCATCATGACAAGAGCCGGGAAAGCTGGTATAAACACTCATAATCCTCTGCTTAGCATCACAGACCACCTGTACATTGAGGGAGTGATAATGATGTCCATTGCAATATACAAAAGGCCATCCTCTAAGTGACCTCAGCGCAATGTGAGTGCAATCTATGGCTCCCAGTACAGATACAGCTCTCGCTACTCTGCATCCCGGCTGGGAAAACAGACATGTTTGCACATGATTTTACACAGAGCATTCAACACTTGAGATAAGTGTCTGGAAAATGTTGGCTGTGAAATGCCAAGCACCTTACCAGACACTGACTGAATGCAGCCAGTGGTCAGAAAGTGAATGGTACACAATAATTTATGCAGCCCAGACACTGCATGACACCAGGTGGTATCAGACTCCAAATACCCTCTCACCTGTTCATAAAGGCTCAGGAGGCTGCTGCGGTTAAGCCAAAACATTTTAACAAACTCCTGATCAGACAGGATCAGCCACTGGGGGCTGAGGACTTTCTACCTCCTTGAGGCAGCATACCAGAAAAAACTCTATAGTCTCCTCCACGTTCAGTAAAGATACTGCATCCCACAGAGACACACCCATAAATGACCATTTATATAGGGTTCCTAATTAGGCTTCCATTGATGGGTGGTGCATTTCTGAAATTCGCATAGTAAAAGTGCCTCTGTTTTTTTGGGCGAGTTTGGCAAAACTCACAAGTTTTTTGTGAGCGCATTTAGGTTGAGTCTCAAACCAGCAAGAATTTACAAACACGACCGATAATAAATACTGAACTCACCCTAAAAGCAAAACTCACCCTGAGATTTTCAACTCGCCCTTTAGTGAATTTCCCCCAAAGAGAGCTAATTCATAAATGCTTACCACGTAGTAGACACAGGGCCGCCGTCACGATCGGCCGGGCCCGGGACTCACAAAGTCCCGGGCGGCCGCCCCCCCCACATATCACCAGGACGTCGTGACGTCATGACGTCACTGCGGCAGGCCGTCGGGCCTATTTAAATGCCAATAATGGCGTCTATGTGATTTTATGCTGGCTGCCGGCAGTGGCCTCTCATTGGGGTGCCACAGAATGTTTTTTTCAATGCGGTACATGTTGTATAGAAGCTACACAAGATTTGATATCAACCAGAAGTATTTCTGTCTTTACCTAAATACTTATTACACTATTTTGACTCAAAACCTTAAAAAATGGAAAATTATTTTGTATTAGGGGGGCCTTGAAAAATTATGGAGACCCTAAGGGTGCATCGACTGAGAAAGTTTGGGAACCGGTATAGGCTACAAAAATACTGTATATACCTCCCAACTGTCCCAAATATAGTGGGAAAGTCCTGCTTCTGGTTGACTGGTAGGCATTTATTTAAAAAGTTAAAAAGTTATGAAAGTTAAAAATTTCCATGATCGTGGTGACAAAAAGGGGTGGGGTTTGGGCAGAGTCAGATGGGGCCGGGTGGGTCTTATTTATCCCATTTTCAACCCCCAAAATGTTAGGAGGTATGAATACATATCAATTTAATATTGCAAGTAAATGAACCCCTTAATTAGGTATTGCTGCACATACAGAGACAGCCTGGTAAATAAACATTGCCCTCTTCCCTAGATGCCTGTAATGACACCTGTGTTGTCATTTTAAATTGAGGCATAAAAGTCATATTGCTGTATGCATTATCTTAATTTATCATTGACCTTCACAAAGTATTTCTTTTTTTATCTTAGATCTAACCCTGAGGTCTATGACTTTCTGGATATCTTGTTTTCTTTTTACCACTAACTGTAAGTAAAATACAAATCCAACAAAATATGCTTTAACAGAATATTACAAATCAGAGGTTTGCAAATAGACATATTTTACTGCTATAATCTGATAGGAGATTTTATAGATAGCTATCACAATAACATATGTCTTGCTCTAGGCATTGATGTTTCCGTGTTGATCAAATTCCCATTACTACATAACTTTCTGTGTCACTAAAATACTGTCTCAGTTCCCATCAAAGACTGATGCGTTTCAGCTGCAAGGCAGCAGTATGAATATTTATATCATTTTTCTTAGTTGCTACAAAAAGGGCAAGGTTATTTACAGACTGCACTTACCCAAGTGGATTTCTGGTAAGTCAATGGCAAAACAAAAACAAACAGTTTTGCAGGTTTACTTTCTAAAATAATTCATATTAAAGCCAAATATTTATATATGTGTCTCCAGACCAGCCCATATTTCAATCAACAGATAAACTGTCAGAATATCGAGGGGAGGGTAACAAACTTAAATAGCTGAACTTACTACTTAATACATTTACTAAAGTAATCAAAAATATCACAAATATCTCATAACACTAGTACCACCAGTATCAAGAATATTACTGATATTACATATGCTACTGTATATGCTTATGCCTCTTCACACAGATTCACATCTCTTAAGACAAAGCTAGGGAACGGCTTCACACAGCTCTGCTATTAATTACCTACTGTCAGAGAGCAACNACAAATCCCTAGCCCCTGCTAGTGATTTGCCAGTTACTAAAACGCTGATCTCTATATGTATAGGATGTCCTCTGAGAAGTAATGGTTGCAATATGATTATTTATATATCTCAAACCAATATTGATATTTCTTGTTTCATTATGAATCTACCAGTACCAAACACTCAATACTTGTGTTTATCCACTTCTATACCAGACTGATAATGTAATAGCATCCCATTCCGGCGAAATAGAAAGCTGAAAGTCGCACATATGATATATCTGTGTGCTTGTTATATTAGACTGTTCTACCTTAAGTATTCTGATAATTCATCCACAAATATAATTTCTTTGCACGTTATATAGGACAGCTCAAATGTCCTTCAGAACTAGAACTGTACAATACCTCCTGTGGTTGGAGACTAGATTTTCTTTTGAAGTAGACCTGAGGCCTGGCTATGTGCGACATAACAGGATAGTCTAATTCACCTCAGTTGTATTTGTCTTATCTCACCCAATGAATAGTGATAGTCTAAAGATTTTTCAGTTCCAACATCTACTTAATTAACATGTACAATTTTATGTTGCCTATTAGGTAGCTGGAGTTTATAGAACATGGAATGGAACATTAACAAGTATTTGAGTTTTAGGAAGCCATAAGCTCCATTTAATCGTTCTTGGTAGAAAATTAAGGCCATCCTGTGAATATATAGACAGAAGAACGCTCTTAGCTGCATTATGAGTAGTAGATTAAATGTTGCTGGTTCTTGACCCTTGCTTGCAATTGATTGCTGAATTTCCAAATGCTTTCGATTTCATCCAACTTATTACTACACCAGCACATGATGATTAATCTAAGATTTATTTGATTGACCTGTACTTCTACTTATGTCTGACAGTTTATGAAGTTACTTTTATCTGGCAATAGTTATATAAATGTGCTTAAGACCAGGAAGTATCAAGTACCAATATATGTGGTAATATTAAGCTCTACGAGAATGGAGAATTAAGATTTGGTAAATCTGACTATTAAGGCTGACATAGTGAGAACATTACCAGACAGCAATTATCATCAATGTATTATTATTATTATTATTATTATCATCATTATTATTATTATTATTGTCATCATTATCAAAATGAACATTATTATTATTAGTAGTAGTAGTAGTATTAATAAGAGTATTAGTATTATTTTTAAAACTATTGATCTGTATTGGATCAAATATCAAATAAAATTAAATAGTAAATTAAACCTTAGGTTTAAGCTAAAATTTAAGCAAGCTCCTAACTAGTGAAATATAGTTTAGACATTTTGGAAGTCACAGAATTATCTTGAGTAGGTTTCAGTGGGAGAAGGGCACAGATCTCATTTGTATAAAATAATTGGTCATTTATATTCCAGTAGAGGGTATTATGTTAGCTAAAAAATAGAATATTTAAGTGTTTAGAATTTAGTTAAATGTTTAAAGTTCTATGATAAATTGTTTTAGACACAAGGCTATGTTTTGATCTTAGAATATTAAGAAAATTAATGACTGCTAGTGTAGGTGAGGAAAATCACTTAAAACAGAGAACTCTCCTGGTTGAAACATATACTGTATGTTGGCCAAAGCTAATGAAGAGGTGACCTATATTCCCACAGGTACAGATATTTACTGTCAGCTTTGCATTAGAAGCATATAAAAAAGCATACAGTGTGTCAAATTGAGGAATATAATTATTTAAAATACTTATTCTGTGGCATATACAAAACTAATCAAAGGCTTTCTGTTAACTCTTTATAAGTGGGTTAAAATGACTACAGAAATATCCATTATTTTGAACATTGCAAAATCTAGAGAACAGTTGAAGTAGATGAACTGAGAATGATTCATATTCCTCTGACATATGTCTATAGCATAACTTTTTCTTTTAGACAACAATTACACCCCTGTGCCTAAAAGTGTTTAGGTAACAACACACACACACAAACACACACAAAAACTATAAAACTTCATTCACTTCTATTATTTCCTATGTTTCAATACCGCCACTTCTAAATGTCCATACCATCACCTATATATTTCCATTTCGACTACTGATCAGCACTAGGTGGAAGGGGGGATCTGTGTAAATGTTACAGTAAGGGTGTGTTTATTCCCTACTAACCTATCTATAAATTCATTCACATAAATCTTAAATTATAGGCTTGCTCTTGCACATATGGCATACAGGTGAGAATACAGGATTCTCACCTGTGAGAATCCTGTTTTGTATCTCAGCTGCTGTTGAGTTTGGTGCTAAGCTTGGTGCTGGATATGGATTACATCTGGTACATGCACCTCAAGATCAGTTCGGACAATTGTTTCCATCAAGCTGAATCACACCCTTCTGGTGGCCACATATATGAAAAGGGAGCAAGTAAAAATGCATGATTTGGTTAAATATTATTATACACAATCTGATTTGAACATAGTGGATTAAAAAAACATTTTGGTTTTTATAAAAAAAACTAACTAAAATCATAATGTCCCTGTATTTCAACATAATCTGAGCAGAAAAAACAACATTTGCCATTTCCATGGTTCCAGAGGAATGCATGAGCCTCAGTTGATATATTTGCAGTAAATGGATTATATTATCTCCCATCACCTAACATACCACTTTCTCAATCATAAGGTTATGCTTGAATCTACATGTGAACATGGTCATATAGTACATTTTTATACAAAAATCTTATCAATAATCATGCCCATAAAGTTTTGTATACAAAAAATAACAAAAATCAAATTTATTTGTATTGATTACTATGCTATGATCTTGGGTACTAATGAACCCTGTTTATTGAAAAAAATTGTTTCTGTACTATATAGCACTACATTTTTAAACATTTTGTTATAACTAAACAGACTCATTGTAATACTCTAAAAATAAAAANCCAACAGTAATCAACTGAATTCCCAACTATAACATCTTAATTTTAAAAGTACATATTTGTCTTTAAAGAAGTCATTACTTTTATTTAATCTCTTTTCTACAAAGCTATAATAATCAGTCCTCACTTCTTCCTAAACTTGAAAACTAAAGGTCAGTACATACAAATGTAGAATGAGAAGCAATTACCTTTTTAATTGCTAAAACCTTTATTCCATCTAGAAACACCACTTCATTTTTTAAGATTGAATTCTATATATAGATCTAAAAATGTGTAACATGGTAACATATTCTTTACTGAATATAGACCACCAAACTCTGCAAATAATTATGTTAGGATCCAGTCCATCATTCCCATATAAGGGATCAAGATGGATCCTGATACAGTCTTTGCTATACCACACTGGGCACAACCACAATGCATCAAAGCCATTCAGAGGTTTTTGGGGTATGCTAATTATCACCATCAGTTCATACAGGGCTATTCTTCCATTATAGCTCTAATCACAGAAATGATCTGCAGACAACCAAGTCCAAGGAGTGATTCAAGAATTCCATTGTCAAAAGAATGATTTACTGTCTCTACCTATACTGCCGGATAACTGCCATCCATTCTTTATTGAATTATATTCTTCCTATGTGTTCCAAGCTGTTTTGTCCCAAAAAGATGCTGAAGACAAGATGTATTCATACTGTTTGTTCTCTAAGAAGTTGCTCCCTGTTGAGCTCAACTATACAGTTGGTGAGAAGGGATTACTAGCTATCAACCTTGCTCTTAAGCAATGACTGTATCTACAGTACTTGAGAGAACTATTTAGCCATAAAATCTTCCTGTAAGCTAGGTACACATGGTAAGATAAATTGTTCCAATCGAAAGATTTTTTCAAGAGTGGGCAAAACCATGTTGAATTTCAGGGGAGGTAAAATGAATGTTAGTTTTTGCATGCAGGGAGAATACTTTATTTTTGCATGTTGCACACAGATACTGACCAGTGTTACTGTTACACTGTTATTAGACTTGTGCTGGAAACATGATCTCTCACATGTAATACTGATTGCAATCAATTAAATTTACCTCCCCTGCAATTCAACATTGTGATTAATGTTGAGGCAAAGTGGAGAAACAGAGAATCTTTTTCTTTGGGTACCCTGTACTAAATTTTCTCCTAGATAAGATACACACAGTAGGTCCTTTTACTAGAATTTGAATAATATTTAGAAGTCTTCAAGATTACATCAAGATAGTAAGGATGAATAGAATGCAATGTTAAATATAGAAAATATTTATAAAAAAAATCATTTTGGAAACAGAAATAAGGTTATTTAAGAGAGGTAATTTCATTTATTGTGTGTGAAGTCGTGGAGAACTAAATCAAGCTACAAAAAGGTTTGAATGTTGCTCCATTGTAGCTTACAAGTACATTTGATTAACTAATTTTCTTTTTTCACAGAATTCACTGAATTGGACATTGGACAGACATTTTGTGAAGACAGAAATAAAACAAAATAATGTGACTTCTAGAGGGAAGGGTAATCAAATGAATTTGTTTAGAGATTTAGTTAAACTTAAATTTCTTTATACAGATAACTCCCAGATCAAGAATAATTGGAGATTGTGGCGATGAACTGCAAAAAATAAGATGCTCAAAAAATTGAAAATGAGGAATCCTGTGGGAAATTACCTATGCATACCACTAGTGAATTTGTTGAGGAATTAAGATCCCTACTAAATGAAAGAGCTGTACTGTGGTGAGAAATATAATTACATCATTCAAAGATCACCACAGTGTGCAAGCACTCTGCTTAACCCACGCTTGAGATAATCTTACTACTTACTAGGGGCTTAGAAATTAACTTCCCTTAATATTCTAATGCCACCCACCAAACACTGTTATGCAAATACTATAACTTCACATGTTTTTCACAGAAACATAAAACCATCCACACTTATGTAATATTAGGATCTATCACTCCGTGATCTAAAACCCACAAATATTAAAATATTACAAAACAGACGCTTATAAATAGGGCCTAAAGTCCTGTTTACACATTCTTATAGTTTCAATTTCACAGGACGGTGTGTATATAATTGCGTCTCTGAGAGGGTACTTTTAAAACATTTATGAAAAAATCCTTAATTGAAATAAAACAAATGGATAGGAGTGATAGGTAAAGATTCCAAGTGAACATCCATTTTGTTTAAAGGTCTTCGCTCCCCCTTCTCTTTGTATCTTTTCTTAAAAGACATTTTTTTTATCATTGTTTCTTTTGCAAAATATCACTACTGATTCGTATTATGAAGATTCACAAACATGGAGGGAGACCACAATCAGATGATTAGCATACTGATCTGAAACCAGGTTTTTGGTATTATTGACTGTCTGCTTTATCTATTATACATCCAATGTGCATAGGGGGCTCTTAAAGTTTATTATAGAATAGCAGCTGAATGGACTCTTCTTGTTCTGAACCTAGTGTTGTCTAAATGTTTAGTCTAAACACTTTTACAGGACAACAGTCTTTTAAATAAGTTTTATAAATAATTTCAGAGGCAGAGGAAGTATGGATATCTAAAGGTAGGATACCTAAGAGTATAAAGAAACTTATAATCACTATCTATTCACTTCAATAATGATTTGCTACCTAATGACAAGTAGCCCTAGCCTGGAAAGGGGGAGGTTCTAGGTTTAAGGACACAGCAGCTTTTCTGAAAAGTAAAAAACATGTAATTTTATCCAACAAGTTCATTTTTTTCCCCCAAACCACTCCCACCTAGCATACAGGTTGTATGTCTTCCCCTAGCACCACAGTGATAAAACACCTGCCAATTTCAAGGTTTCCTGATTTGGTTTTCCTAACTGTCTCATAAATCACGTTTTTTAAAATGAGAGCAAACTCACCTTGGGAGACGTCCCTCAACGTCTCCAACATCCCCTGTCAACTGAAATCCCACGTATACATGTATATATTTATGATGAATGTTATTTAATTTATTTTCTGTTTAGAGGAACATTTAAAATTACCCATTACTGATACAGAGAAATTCTGAAGCATGAGTCATTTTCTTCCTGATGTAATTTCTAAAAAGCAGACAGAATAATGTTCTCAATGCATAAAACTGTATATCTGAATGGAACAACAATAATTTTGCGAGAAGTATAAGAAATAAAAGAAAAAATACAATTTAAATGACTGCATTTTATTACTGTGCAGAAAAAAAATCTAAAATGTTCATGTTGTGTAAAAACAAAAACATATATATGGTGATAGAGATTTTATTTTCTAAAGATAAGAAAGATATAATAGGAGAGCAATGGTAATGAATTCATTTATGGTATATCATTAAAAAATAAAATACACAACTAGAAGAACAGGGGCTGCTTTAAGCAACAAGTCATATTAAGCTGTTCTGGTTGTGAGGCCTGCATGGGCGGTACTGGCAGAAGTGAGGGAATAGCCCCTACCCACCACCCCTTCTAGAGAGGACACATCCTGTAGGAGAAACTCCTATTATTTGCTCATCTAGTTGTGTATTTTATTTTTTAAAGATATAAATGAATTCATTACCATTGCACACCTATTATATCTTTTTTATCTTTAAAAAATAAAATCTCTATCACTATATATTTTTTTGTCATACATGATGTATTTTTACACAACATGAATGTCATTATTTATTTATAAATCTTCTTTCCCGACCATCTCTAATTAGGACGTTAATTATGATGTACATATTTCCAGTTTTACGCCTCTTACTCACCTTATTTACCTCTGTCTGTGTTGCCCTTCTCGCAGCTGTCACCAAGCTTTGGGTAAGTCAAAATACTTACGTAGTCAGTCTATTTTAGCACCCCCACATCCATTTTATGGAGCCATCTCTATCATCCAGATGGCATTTATTCACTATATAACTCTACTTTGTCCCCAATAATTCATTTAAATTAAAATTAATAAATCTAACCTCACAAATGTTTGGGAGGTATAGGTCTGCGCGTGTGCACAGACCCATCCACCATGACCAGCCAAATGAGAAAAAGGAAACCCCAGCTTGTTGACAAAAATAGAACAAAGGAAAGAACATTTTAAAGATTTTAAGATTTTAAAGGTCAGGTCTCAAAATGTTTTCTCTAAAGCACACAAAAATGTNTATTTTTATTGTTTACAATAAATATTTGTTGTTGTATTCTAGCTATAACAATGGCAACATATGAGTAGTTTTTTTATCTGGTTTTGGAATTTCTTAGCTGGTTAATATATTTTGTAACATCCAGTGTTTAAGTGTACAGTGGATGATATACACCTACCTTCACTCATTTAAATGGGAACAAAGAGCGTAATGCTCTGATTGACAATAAAGGCCAGGCTGGGACCAGGTCTGCCCCTTCCTTCCGCCTTGGTCGGGTCAGCCATTGGTCACTCAATAGATAACAGACAGGGGTGGAGTAGTGGGAATACTGACATTTCTTATCTAACAGACTCCTCTTTGTCTAGTCATGTACCAGATGGTGGATCCTCACAACCTTCCAGGGATGACCTTCTGGGTCCTTCCAGTCTTCAGCCACTGCGGACTGGTGAATACTATCTTCCCAGTCTTGGTTGGGTTTGTGTCACAGCAGGAGATTGCATGCAGGTACCCTATGGAGATTTCAGATGTTCGCTCCCCAGGACTGCACAAGATCCCAAATTGATGTTATGTCCTTGTTACCATGATTGGGCAGTTACCCATTAAGGGATATGGCACATTTTCTTGAATTAGGTTTCTGTGTTGTTTACCGGTAACCCATGGTTAATGGCTAGGCCTTTCCCCACTCATATGGCCAGGCCTTTCCCCACTCATAACATCTATTGAAGGTCAAAGGTCAGATTCCAATATCTTGTCGCGATTCATGTGATGCGAATTTAATCATGGGCGCTCTTGTGCTTCTATAGGTTCTTGTTTGGCTGACCTGTAATATTTCATGCGTCTGCAGGGGGAGCAAGACTTTACTAAAGGGTTTATGGTTAGCAGGGTGACTTGGGGCTGGTCCCATGTTCTTCCTCAGCATTTTGGGCCGTCTGGTGACTGTGCTGCCTGAGGTGGCGTCTGATGAATACAAAATCAATTTGTTCTGCCATTCCTTTCCCCTCAGCCCAGTCAGTCACAGGGTAGATAGATGACACCCAATCGATAACAGACAAGGGTGGAGTAGTGGGAACATTCTCTTCTCATGTTCCTGGTACAGTGGATATTAGCCCTCTGTCACACCCCGCGGCAGAGGCCGCGGTACCGATCAGAAGGCTTCTCACAGCAGTGTTCTCCCTTTGGACTGTCAGGCTGTTCCAGCGACAAGGTCTTCAGCGGTCTCTGGCATCCTCATGGAGTGCTGGGCGCCGCCATCTTGGAAAGTGTCACGTGACTCTCTACAGCAAATCCTGAAACAGGCCATGGGAGCATGTGACAGCAGAGCCAATCAGCTGCAGGGGCGGGCTATTTAAACCCCTGTCAGCTGTGGCTCAGTGCCAGCACTTCGTGACCACACTCCAGAAGCCTGGTTCCTGTGTTCCTGTTAAACAGCAGTCTGCAGCTACCTGCCTGCTTGTCCTGCAGTCACCTACCTGCCTGTCCTGCAGACACCTACCTGCCTGTCCTGCAGACACCTACCTGCCTGTCTTGCAGACACCTATCTACCTGTCTATGCACCAGCATTATTTGAAGCCAGCCAGCTTCATATTCAACGCCTCTGCTCAACTGCCCACACCCAGTCAGAAACAGCCCACGAACGTGACAGTAAGTTCTGGCCATATGGATCGGGACGGACAGAACCCTCAG
>JABWIB010001009.1:64149-77075 GCA_016617825.1 Platyplectrum ornatum
ATATATATATATATATATATATATACACACACCATATAAGCTAAATTTGCCCGGCCAGATCATTGGTGGTTCAGGGGAATCAGGGCTGTATTGGCTGCCGGGGGTCTCTTGTGTTTGCGGCCAGCCCCGGCAACCGGAAGTGACGTCACAGGCGCGCGCGTCACTTCCTGCTGCCCGGGCTTGACGCTAATACAAGAGACTTCGGCAGCCAATACAGCCCTGATTCCCCTGAACCACCAATGATGTGGCCGGGGTTTCGTTTTAAAAAGGCCGCACATGCCGATCAATAGATCGGCATGGCCCTGAACCACCAATGAGGCGGCCAGCCCGGGTGCCATTTGGCACCCTGGCACCCGTGCCAGCCCGCCCCTGACTGTACAGGAGTTAGTGTTCTTCTAGTCACAACCGACCCACTAAAGAGCCTTTGAAACATGACTGGGAATAAATGCCAAGCCAGTAACCAACCACTTCTTTAATGAAGAGTTGACAGCTGTTTCAAGGTGCTTTCCCCTCATCAATGCAGCAGGGATCTGGTTGGCTAGTGAGAGACCTACATTGTAGCTGAAGATTCTGCTTATTTCCCTAGAGCCTGTTTGAATATTTCAATTTTTTGTGGTGTATGATGACCTACACACATCATTTTGGTGATTCTGCTTAAGGAGAATGACTGTCCCCCTTGAGTTACAATGTAGGTCTCTCAATAGCCAGTAAAATTCCTGATTATAAAAATATGTAAAGCTTTATTGCACTCCATGCAAGCGTTTCTGTGACAAATTCTTATGCACAATTTGAACATGTTTCGCAGACAAGTGGTGACAGGCAATGTAGATGTTGCCCATAGCAGCCACTATCATTTTAACTGGCATTATCCAGACTGTTAAAGGAAAGTTACAGCTAAAATCTTATTGGTTATTATGGGCAACATCAGACGTTTAACATTCATGTAGTTTAGGAAATATGGGCCAAACATTTGTGAAATGGAAATTGAAATGTCATTTTATTTCATACATTTCACAAATAGAAATTAAATAAAAAAGCATAATAAGGCTAACAAACAATGTATACTATTATTTTAGTTACATGATTGTTTATTATAAATGATTGTTGAGACACTTAAGTTTTTACCTGAAAATGGCTAATTCAAATGAGATACCAAATGAAAACCAATCATTTAATAATTATTACATTTACGCAGATACATGTGCTTCTTAGTTCCTTAACATCATACCTCCCAACTGTCCCTCTTTCAGCGGGACAGTCCCGCTGTCCCTTCCACTTCCCAGTTTGTCCCACTAAGGGGACAAACATTATCATGCATTTATTTTTTACATTAGCCGTGACGCGTGGCATTGAACAAGGTGGGGCTTGGGCGGGTCTGGGGTTGGGACAATCCAGGGTGGGGCTTAATTGTAAATTGTGCACAAACTTTGTACTAACTCAATACGTACAGGTATTATGCTTGTAAAAAGATTAGGTGACAGTGCTCTGACATTAATGTGGCCATTACGCTTAAAATACATGCTTATGTAACTGTATGTAATGGCTCATGANAAAGAAAGTTCCCCTGGAGAATATGGGAGCTGCTCTAATCCATGACACACTATGGCCATGGAGTGAATGGTATACATCATTTTATGCAGATATNCACTGTATTAACATGTTGGGTTGTGAGTCCAAGTAAAATTCAAAGCCTGCCATGCTTATCATACATGACCCTTCCAGACTCCTTTATGTAGGTCTTTCCAAATGGTAAAAGAGTGAGTTGAACCCCTTCATGACGCGGCCTATTTGGTCCCTAATGACCAAGTCCTATTTTCCAAATCTGACATGTGTCACTTTATGTGGTAATAACTTTTTAATGCTTTTGCTTATCCAACTGATTCTGAGATTGTTTATTCGTGACACATTGTACTTTAAGTTAGTGGTAAATTTTGATTGATACAGTCTGTATTTTTGTGAAAAATGCGCAAATGTCATGAAAAATTCGAAAATTTCACCAATTTACAAAATGTTACAATTTTTGGTTGTAACACAGATAGTCATATCACGCAAAATAGTTAATAAGTAATAATTTCAATATGTCTACTTTCTTTTGCCATCATTTGTAAACCACCTTTAACTTTTTTAGGACGAAGGGAGGCTCATAAACTTAGTAGACATTTTTTGCAATATTAAGAAAATTTTAAATTTAAAAAATGAAGGGGCCAGTTCACGTTGCACCGCTCAATCTATGCAAAACAGCACTCTGGAAGTTTGTTAACCCTTTGGGGGTTAGCAAATTTTCCATGTTAATCCATTTTTTTCTGGATCGATGTTAACCAGGACAGATGTTACCTATGAGACAAAACTTAAACTGTAATCCCCTGATTCTGCAGATTTTAGAAACATCCCATATATGGTTGTAAAACGCTATCTGGGGACACCGCTGGGGTCAGAAGTGAAGGAGCGTCATTTGACTTTTTTAGCGCATATTCAACTGGAATGGTTTTAGTGCGCCATGTTGCATTTGCAGAGCCACCAGTTGTGTCAGTAGAGTAAAATCCCCCAACAAGTAATACAATATTATAAACTACACCCATCAAGGAACTCATATGCCGGTACAGTGAGCAGTTTGACCCCACTGATTTTGTGGCATGATAATTTTTCTTGTCAGGGAGGGCAGGGATTAACCTTTAATTTTTAAACATATACATTTTTTTTTCATTCATCAAAATTTGGAATAGTACTCACGGCAGTTACTATGCGGGCTATTGTGAATGAAACAAATGTGAAAAACAATTTTTAGTTTCATTAGTTTCATTCACAAAAGCTGAACATAGTAACCGTCATGCAGGGCCGGCGCTAGGTCTGTCGGCGCCCTAGGCAGACCTAGCACCGTCCCCACGTTGAAGCGACGTGACATAATCACGTCACGTCGCATTGCGACGTGATGACGTTGCGCCGCTTCAAAACTGCCGCGGAGGGCGGCAGAGTGGTCTCGTCCGCCCTCCCGGTAATTAAATAACACTTTTTTTTTCAATTTCCCCCCCCCCTCGCTGCCGCCCCTCCCCCGGCCGGCCGCCCTAGGCGATAGCCTTACTTCGCCTAATGGGCGCGCCGGCCCTGCCGTCATGATTACTATGCCAGCTTTTGTATCAGGAGTTTAAAAAAAAGTAAACATTTCTTTTAAACACACACACACGGACACAATAGATTTAGTTTTTTTAAGTTTTTTATTTTTAACATTTTTTTATTAATTTTTTTATTATTATTTTTTTTTTTTTACATTTTTTACATACCTGCACTTATTCATTCACAAACAGGCTACTAATAGCCTGTTTGTGTTAAATAAACACAGAATCTGTGCTTACTATTAGAAGACTGACAGATCTTACAGATCTGTCAGTCTTCTTCTGTGCCTTTAAAGCTGCAACTGGCTAGTCAGAATTGACTAGCCAATCGCAGCCTTTGCCGAGGATGGGACCAATTTTGGTTCCCCCCCGGCTTCAGTAGCAAGGCAGCTGTCAGTGACAGCTTCTGCATAATCTACAGTTGTGAATAAGGATGTGGCTCACATTGAAAATAAGGGCCAGATTCAGATTTACACTCTCATGACTTATGCTGGGTACACATCAGAAAGATCATCTTTCCAATCAACAGATAAATGACCCCCACAGCAGAAATCATGCATTTTGTTGAGTACACATCTAACAGATTTCTGCTGTGAGGGTCATTTATCTGTTGATTGGAAAGATGATCTTTCTGATGTGTACCCAGCTTTACACTCATGATACTCTCTCTCATGGGTAAAACCATGTTGAATTGCAGGGGAGGTAAAATGAATGTTATTCTTTGCATTCAGGGAGAATAGTTTGCATTTGCTTATTGCAGGGGTTCTCAAACTATTTTAACTGGGACCCCATCTGACAAAATTTTTTTCTATACGACCCCAGCAAGTGACAATACCCGTGCGGAACAATACCCGTATATATTTATATATCAAACACTGATGATATTTTTCACCAAGACATCAGATTATCATTTTAAACAGCGATAAATATATGTTTAAAAGAGTCTGAAAGTTCCCCTTTAACACTTTGGAGATTGCATTATTTGTGCATTGTGACAACTGGCAATACTATGTGACAAATGAATGATGGAACTGGTTCAGTGCTGCAGTCTAGGCAGACGTGGGCCCGTATCACAGTGGCACTTCCGGTCCCATAGTGCTGGACCTGCAGCTGGGCGATGGTCTCTGAGGAAGTCGCGACCCCATGCAGATGTGGCTGCGACCCACTTTGGGGTCCCGACCCACAGTTTGAGAACCATGGGCTTATTGCATACAGACATTTACTAGCATTACTTTTATACTGTTATTTACTTCCCCTGCAATCCATCGTAGTTTTACCCATGTGTATCTAGCCTCTCTTATCTTCACGTATGAATCTGGTCCGTNATTCTTAAATTGTGATATGTAGGTTTAATTAAAATTAAAAGTATATTTTTTAACAATGGATAATGTATTCCATGTTGTGCATATAGAATGTTCTTAAAATCCCATAAAGTTTAGTTTAGTTTATTGTTCTGAAAATGCACCAATTTTGTAATTCATAATGCACGTAAGAATCTTTTACAGTCTTCAGTCATGAATCTTTTAAATACTGCAGTTTTATAACAAAGGTATGGTCACTCTATTCAGTCTAGTAGTTAAATCACTCACATTTTAGGTTTAAGTAAATTGCAGACAAGAATAATTTACCACTCTAACATTTTTGCGAAACCCCAATGAATTTGAATTAAATGAATAACAATGTCTCTTAAACAGAGCGCTTTAGGACTATAATGAAGACATGCTGCTATTTCTTGTTTTAAATAAATTGGTTATCCCCTGAATGGATTTCTATTGGATGACATTTTGTTTTAATTTTATCATGGGAACAGCTTCCAGTTATTTAGTTGATCAAATGACACTGCTTTTTATTATGTAGACCTTAAGGTTAGAAGCTGTAAGAAATGATATACTTTTGGCTGCTAGTGTGCGGAGAAACTATACAGTTTCTGGCATTTTGTTTTTTCAACTAAACATGTACAATTTATAAAACTTATTTTTGCTAATGGAATTTCTGTTATTTATCTTTTTCTCTTTCCTTTGAATACATTCAGGCAAATGGTGTAACATGATTGATACACCAATATGGCATATACATATTTTTCTGAGAGGATTGATTATACTTACCGAATACTAATTATCATTAGGCATTTATTGAGTGTATGCAATGTGTCAGGTGTCAAGGGCAGGTGTCACTGACTGTGCTCGGCACTCCTTGGCAGCGTCTCGCTGTCCTTGTTGCCAGGACAACTTTAAGTCTGGCTTGTTTCCCTGGGTAGGAACTCTACGACATCTTGCTGAGTCCTCCGCATACTCATTGCTCACCTTGAGAGACACCTCATGACGTCTCTCAAGTGCTTCTCTGAGACTATAACCTCTCTCAGCTGAGGTCACAGAAATGCTTCCAAATGAAGATACATAAAATTCTGTCTACTCAGTTCACTGATAAAATAATCCAAAGCAGGTGCTAAAAAGGAAAGGGGTATGTTACCGGAGCTGGCCCTAGGCATAGGCTGCATTGGCGACTTGCCTAGGGTGGCATCTGATATCTCTCTCTGTTTTCTTTACTCCACTCTGTCCTCCCCAGCATACTGCAGGCTGTGGAATTATGATTGCCAATTGTTCTGAAAAAAGTTTCTTTTAAAGCATGAAAACACAACATTAAAAACATATTCACATTATTTAAACTTACAGCTTTATGTGAAAACATAAAGAAAATCATCTGAAAGTGCAGAGGCTGCGGTTATAGAAGTTGTACCCTCTGTGCTTATGTTTCCAATGTAAAACCAAACCTCTGAATCGCGCAGACTGTGCGGCTACTCCCTGCAGCCATACAACTCTGGATCAGGTCCTGTATTACTTCAATCTCTGGTTCAGCTACTGGTGNATTCTAAACATTTGCGATACCAATTTTACTATCGTCCCCAAACATAAGCTAATGTTTTTAGATGGTAGTCTTCTTCTCTAATCCAAAATGAGAAATGAGCTCAATATCATAGAAGAAAATGTCTTTTTAAAAGTACATTAAATAAAAAAATTATAAAAGTTTTACAAAAGAACAAACATTTGTTTTACAGTAAAGCAGTTTTGCTATTTCCTACTTAATTTACAATATCGAAAGAGTTCAAAAGTACTATAGTTTCAACTCTCAAAGGATACAGACAGTAAAGGGATTTAGATTTTCTTCCATGTTTCTAATATACAATGTAATGAATGCCTCACTTACGCCACTTGAGAGAAACAGAAAACAAGGTTCTTTCATTTTATTATATAGACTACGATAAAGAAAATAAGAAAAGTCCTATATAAACGTAGCAATAATAAAGTGTTCACATAGTTAAATGATTTTTGTTGTTGTTGCTTTTGGAATGGAATTAAATGTCAAGTATATTCCACACTGTCCATTGCTTTAGGTACTTCTCAGTGAACAGTGAGCAAAGATAGAATTGTATTATGGTCATTTTAAAAGAAAATAGAGCAATTTCAAACAGCATAACACACAAGTCAATTAATAGCTAGTCATAGATAAAGNTGTACATGCAATAAACTATTGCTCATACAGTTAAACATTATTTACCATTGTATGAAGGGCTGCTGTGAAGTCATAGAGATGTATTTTATGGAATACAAATTGTTTCAAAACTATTGTTGTCTGTCTAAAACTTTTGACAGCAATTACAGTATATTTGGTTCTACAAATGCTTTAATTTAAAATGAAAAAGAAACCAATGGAAGTGGCTATCCTGGTGGATATGAATATGAATGGTCATGGAAACAATCTGGGATCCTCAATGGTCCGTGCCCTAGAATTTCTATCCATTGTGCCGGTTCTTTTCTTATGGCCACATATATCACACTAAGTGGACGGGAGGAATATTAAACAAATGGGGCTGGTTTGCCTTACAAATGATGTATCTGCTAGCTCCTGCCTCTTCCAAATGAGGGAGAGGAGTGAAAACACTCCCCTCTCCAGCATGCCAGCAGTGCTCTTCATGTGAACAGTAGTTCGCACAGATAGTAGGATCAAGCCCTAAGGCCTAAATTTACTAAGCAGAGAGATTGCATGGCAAGAGGTCTAACAGGAATCCTAATTTTCACTGGATATCTTGATGGTAGGGACAGAAGGTGGCAGCACTATGGCAACTAGATACATTCTATAACCTGCAAGTGCTTTAAATGTAAAACTGATAAGGCAAAAACAAAACTAGGCAGAGGCACAATGCTAAAAGCTTACACAACACAAAACTAAACTGAAATGAGTTTAAAAAAACATACAATAGAAAGTGTCACCAGAGGCACCAGACAAAAGAAAGCACTCACTGAAAAATCAAAGGGATATTACCATTAGTAATATTATATTTGCATGGAGGTTATTTCATGAATAGTTAGTAATTGGGATTTCACTTGATCAGAAAATAAACAGATGCAGATTGTCCCCAGTCTCTGCAGCTCAGCCTGATATATGAATAAAGAAGCAAAGACAATATTTTGGCACACTTTTTCACCTAGAAAGGATAGCATCACATTCATTAAAATAAGAATTTCAATGCCACATCTAGGAAATGAAAAATATTCATTCCTAATGATAGTAAACAAACTTTTAATTAATATTTCATTTGCAAGATAAATTACGTCCCAATTAAAATTACGAATTATAAATGTAGTATTGCATGATATTACTAGATGGAGTAGATTCTTTTTCTATTTTTGTTGTCATTTGCTACTTCAACTGGACAGGTATCCAATTTCAAATTTACACAAGATCTTCAAGGGAATGGTTAAAATGCAATGACATGGATGCATGCAAAAAGTCAACCCAGTGTGTTCACGAACCTCAGTGTGATTGTGTGATTTTCAGTAGTCTGGATCCAGTCCTTTGTTCTGGTACAAAAAGAAACCTCCTTGTCCTTGATAATTTCTTTGACCATGTAATGTAACAATTTACAATCAGTCTGGATGGTTCAATTCTGAGTATCTGTTCCTTTGTTTGTGTTGTTATGAATCTCATTGATAACATGCAATCTGTTAAGGCCATGGGGGAAATTTACTAAAAGGCGTGTTTTTGCGTGTGAATTTCTTGCCCAATTTCGCAGCGAGTTTTGTGCGATTTTTCTGGGCATGATCAAGTATTTACTATTGGTCGGGATTGGTGGTTGTGTTATTCTCTTGCATGTGTGAGTTTTTTGGGGCGACTTTTAGGCAAGATTTAGGGTAATATTGATTCTCACATGTTCGAGTTTAAATTATCCCTCATTACTATTTACTTTGTACTCCATTTTCCGGAATTAAGTCACGCCTACAATTAGCAGCCATTTTTCTGAATGACTGACACACTATAAAATCACGCCATGTACTGTAGTGGAGTGTGTAGTAGGCGAGTTAGAGGGATTTGTAGTAGGTCATTTGTAGTTATGTTTTTTTTATTTTTGGAAAAGTTTTTTTTGTCTTGTTTAATTGTTTAAAAACAATTAAAACAACAATGTGCTATATAGTGTTTTAATAGGAATTCACACACAAAAACCCCCTATGGAAGTCCCACAGGACGAAAGTGTTGTTAAAGCAGTGCCTCATAAATGTGTCACAACATGGTCCAGCAGACAGTCCAACTGCTCCAGCGGAGTCTAACTTCCAGACCCCAACTTTTGGGCAGTTTGTCCGCCATCAAGGGTCCCTACCCTCTGACTCAGTAACACTTATATGAATTGAGTATGAGCTCCACCCTGATCATATTAGTTGTTCTGCTGCATTAAACTCATGTGGAGAGATTCTGCCTTTGTCACAATTCTTAAATTAAATTTAAATAACATATTTTTTTACTAAATAAATTTACTAAAGGTCAAGTTTGAATTCTCGCCAGAGTGGGTCATATTTCTGGGCGAGTTTTGGTTTTAGGGTGAGTTTCGTATTCACTATAGGTCGTGTTAGGCCAAAATCGCAGGTTTTAAACTCGCCCAAAACTCGCTGAAACAAACTCACCATTGAGAGTTTTAACATGGGGCACATACATTTGATAGTATTCACTATGCGTTGTGAAGGACTCTCACCCAAAACGAGCATGTGAGTTTTCTAAAATTCGCCCATAAAAACAGACTGGCTTTTTGAATGAAAATTTTAGATTCTCTCTCTGCATCCATCAACCCCATATACATTTTATCTTACATACCTTGCATGTAAGTGTGTTTGTGTTTTTAACATTTTAAACTCAAAAAACTGTTCTACCCTTTTTTTCATAAACATAATATTGCACAAAACTGATTATGGCAAACATATTATGCGATCTGAATGTATCATTAAAACTAGATCCTTCAGTAAGTGTGGACTTCATGTGTTTTTTGTTTTGTTGTACTTTAATTATTCCTATATTACAATTAAACTGTAATTAAGTAAGTTTTCCCACGATATTTTTTTATCATATAATTAAATTAACAACTTTGATTTTGTCACAATTGTGTGACATTATTTTGTAAAAGTTTTCCGGGGCCCTAGGCGAAACATTTTCCTTTTTTTGCGGGGCCCTAATGCGATCCTTAATCATTGTGACTTTTTTCTTAATAGCATCAACATAGCTCCCCAGCAGCTAAGAAGCAGAGAAAAAGGTTACATTGCGTGCAGTCGTGATGTATACATGTATGATGTATACCTCAGGCGCGGGACCACTATAGACCCATAAACCCTATACAGCCTATGCCTAGGGCCGCCTATTCTTGCAATCACAATATAATTTCTAAACATCATCTCCTGTCTGGGTTCTGTTAAAGATACATTTAAATCAGTAAGAAAAAAAAGTTTTTGCTGTATTTAATTCCAGTTCCAGGACTAGACATTACATGTTACAACAAATGAGGTTTGTGTGGTTATTTTGTAATGGAGAATTGCAATTTGCTGTATTATATCCTAGGACATTGCAAATGCCAAATCTTCCATTCATTAATAAAGACATTTATGAAAACTGTTTTCAATTTAAAGGGATTTGATGCATTAATAATATCAATTATTGCTGGTACAATACAGGAAAAATAGTGAAGGACCTATAGATGCTCAAACAACAATTGCAAATACAGCACACAGAGAACATGGTACAGTTAAAATGTGTAATGCTAAACATACAAAACAATGCCTCTCCATTCAGCCCAAACCCTCAAACACAAGGGGGCTGATTCAGCCCTGCGTCTCCGCCAGCCTGCGCATGCGCAGATCGGCTCTGAATGGCACATAGTTGGACGTAAAGCCCGGCATATGGCATGCCCCTCTCCCTGCGCTGTATTCAGCAGCGTGCGGCCGCCAGGAACGCTGAATCAGGTCCTAATAAGATCTCCAGGGGATACAATCAAATGGACTATTTTAAAGAAAAACAAGCCTTATTCCATTAGTTGCAAAAATTTTAGATAATTGTGTCACTGTTTACTTTACTAATGTGTTTCCTGTGCATCTCATACCCCGTTCACATAAACTACCCTGTTAATTCAGTATTCTACTACCAGGGTAGTTTGCTGGGGCTCTGAATTTACCTGGTCAGTCAATAGTTTTTTTTTGTGTTTTTCAACCACAACAATCCTGTTGATTACCTTTAATATTCATCTCAAACATCAAATCTAAGATTCATAATTGGCTCCAGGGCTCTGTTCCTAACTCTTGGAGATCTGTGATAATGTCCATTGTGCTTTCAATATGGAAAAACAAGACACTAACACACTGTTAATAAACATTAAAGAAACATCAGCATGGACAGCCCCTGCTCTTCTCCATGTTTAGAATATTAATGGATGGTTGAATTTGCCACTACCATTTTGTGGTGACCATTTCGATGGTGTGTATGAATAAAGACTAATACATGTTATTACATAAATAAAAGGTATTAAAAGGTATAAGATATGTTATTTAAAATATATTGTATCAATCTTTGTATAAATTAATGTATTACACTCAAAATTGTGTTTGATTCCACATTAACCTTCAAGTAGTACTTTTAAAATCCATGTATTAGATCATGCTCCTTCAAAATCCAATATATTTAGTATCAGTTATTTCCCACATTTCTTAAATAATAGACATCAGTCATGTTTAGTGTATTATTTATTGTACAGTCACTGCCTTTATATACAGTTAAATACAATATGTTTTATAAAAGATATGAATTATAATTTAATGATAATAATGGAATGGATCAGGGCTCGAAGTGAGCGTGTATACAGGGGTATGTCATCCCGCACTTCTTCCACTGATGTAATTGACAAACTACAAATCTCCATTATATCCTGTGTTTCCATACCGCCACTTCTAAATGTCCATATTATTAATTCTAAATTTCCATTTCGACCACTGGAATGAATAATATATTTTTCATTTATATTTATTTTGTATGAATGCATTGTGTACATTTTGCTATTTAGTACTTAATACAACAAACATATTCCTTTAACTATCAAAATATAAATTAATGAAATTAATAATGTCCCATTAATAATGAAAATTTATTATTTTTACTTATTGAAAATTCTGTTGAAAGTTTCTAAGAAAACATTAGTGACAAAAATATTGTACTAATGCACAAAAGAGAAGCTCAATGACAGACATGCAATTAACTGTAAAAAAAAAATATTAAAGCCTGCAAATATATGAACTGAAAAGGCTATATAGAAATGCGAGCAATATACCCAAGTACTACACGGCAAATTCATCAAAAATCAATATTGTATTGTGAAACAAATGGCAGTTTGAAAATGCCTGTTCTGATTTTTCTTTTAGTGGTTTTCAAGATTTGATGGAGATACTAAGAATTTATGAAGGAAATAGGACATGTCATATTAAAAGGCAAAAAGTAGACCTCAGGGAACATCTCATCAATCTTTTCCAGATGAAACTATTTGTTGCTAAAAGGAAAAAGACATTGCCTTCATTCTGTTCCCTCATCTTCATCTATTTTTGAGCATCCAGAGGCATAAATAATGTGGTTGAAAGAGGTCCTAATTGTATCCGACCTTAAGGTAAGGTGGGTCTGGTGATTCCCCCTTTAAGTCCATGGTTATTACCAGTTACTAAACAATTGTTAACTCAAGACCTCTGCATATATGTTCACAAACCATTTATATTATAGCAATTCTCAATGTCAAGATACAATGGTGGGCAGAAATTTGGACATAAGCATGAAAGAGAGTAAAAAATAAATTATTCAGGTGAAGGTGAAACTGTAACCCTAACTCCAATCAAGTAAAAGTTACCAATTCACAGAGATACTATCAAGAACTCAGCCCTAAGGCACTGTGAACCTAATTCCTGCTTAAAGATAGACTTTAATAGATCAACCAATCCATAATAATAACATTAGACTGGATTCATGTTAAATAGCTGATGTGAGTGGAGCTCCCATCGGATTGTATGTAAGGGCCCAGCTCTTACTTTACGAATAGCATACCTTACCTATGCCAACTTGCGCATCCACATTATACAAGCCATCCTCCCCACCTCACCCATGCAAAGACTCCCAACAAGCAAGTCTGGATAGTTAGTATCCTGATGTGTGTTGGAAATGTCTTCTGAGGGCATGCACAATAACAGTATGTGGACGTTTTACACACTCAAGACCTGGGGGGGAATTCACTAACTGACGAATTCCGCTGAGAATTAATTTCGTCAGCGTTCGTCAGTGATCGAAATTCGTCAATGAGTGGTGATGTATAGTATTCAGTAATTGAGGAATTGTATTGACGAAAAAAAAACACTGACGAATGCTGACGAAATCCACTGACGAATTGCACTGACGAAAATGGAGAATTCGTCATGTCGAATTCACACACATAAATCACCCCTGACGAATTAGAAGCCTTGGTACTGGTAATCA
>JABWIB010001010.1:29331-41788 GCA_016617825.1 Platyplectrum ornatum
TAAATACACAATGGGGCAGACTGGATGGGCCATGTGTCTCTTATCTGCCGTCACTTTCTATGTTTCTATGTTTCTATGTTACTTACTTTGCATACTTTACATCAGGGCTCAAAGTGGGGGTGTATACGAGGTTATGACATACGGGCACTTCTCCCACTGATGTAGTTCAAATCTCCATTGACGTCTATTATATTCTGTGTTTCCATAACACAACTTCAAAAAGTCCATACCCCCACTTCTAAATTTCCACTTTGACCACTGCTTTACATACTATCCATCAAGGTATAATTCAGAAACCTTAAGGTAGGGGTCTCACCCCATCCTTATGATAATCTGCACAGTTTACGCATTATCAGATAAAGGTTTGGCAGTGCTCTGAATCTGGACCACAGTTATGGTGAACCAGGGATGGAGGGATGTAATCAACGTACACAAGGGTACACGCGCTTTGCATCAAAAATATGCATCAGCAAAAGGGAATATCTAAGTTATAATGCTACTGGCAGCAGACATTTCATAACCTATATCTGACTAATGCGTATACTGTATATCTAACAGCACAACACTAAAAGTATGGGAATGCTGCATATGTACTGTGCTGTATGTTGGTTAATTATTTAAAAAAAAAATTGTAAATTAAATTTTTGACTATACAGATCTAAAGCTGCAGTGGCTTTTACAATTTAGCCATTAATAAGTTGTGTAGTGTTTATGTGTGGCAGAAGTATTAGCACCCACCTCTTAAAGCTATTTATGTTGTTGGATGAGTTTTGAATGTTCATCTTTTCTTATACATATTCAGAACTTTAATATATAAACATTTACATAAACCTTAATATTTCTAACTACAAACTTTAAGAGACTTAGAGATTTCACAATTACAGACCTGTATTAATGTATACATACTGTATACGGCATCCTTCCTATATAATTTAACTCTAATTTATACCATTACTTACTCCTACTCAATTCTTTGAAAATGTTTTTTTTACATTAAAAATCGTTTATATTTTATCCAACACAACATTTTTTGAGTTAGTTCAAATGTTCTTCAGTTTAAACAACTTTACTGTATGAAGTTTGAATGGCTTTTTATCAATTTTCTGCCCTGTCTCATAATTTAGTGCATTCTGTCATTTGAAAAAATACCTGAGGATGTATAAAGAGGGGATACACTACCTGACCAAGAATGATTGGCAGTGGCTTTAACTACTTATAATGTCAAAGCTTTCCGTTGTTGATTGATGGAAAATGAAGTATAATAAATTAAAATGATCACACATCATTTCCCATCGATTGAAATGCCAAATTTTTGACAGAATAATGTGTTAAAGCCAATACCACTCTCTGTCTTAGTGAGAGATTGATTGTTCATCCTTCCATCAATGTGATCAAATATCCATAGAGCCCTGGGTGGAACAGGCAGTTGCATTATGCTGCAGATAGTTACACATAGTAACACAAGCTCCATCATGCACCCATGAAAACTTACAGTACCTATAACTCTGGCAGTCTGTAGACTGTTATAATCAAGGCTGCACCAATAATTAATGCACGGAATGAACTATGATATGAAATATTAATTTCTATAAACAAGCAATGACTGAGATCCATCCCACACATTTAACATTCATACTAAATAAAAACACTGAGTACTGATATGCATTTACTAAATTGCAGGATTGGAAAAAGGTGATGTTGTTCAACAACCATACTAGAGAATGTGAGCTTGCATCTTATTCCCTGCTATGGACAACAGCTCCACTTTTCCAATAGCACAGTTTAGTTATTTTAGGCCATGGAGTTTAAAAGCGGACGCAAGTTTATTAAACTGAAGTTGGAATTATAATTTGATCCCATAAAATTTAGGATTGAGACAATTGGCTATAACAGGAGGGAATATGAATGTCAGGAATCTTAAAGCTACAATCCATGTGGTCAGAAAAGGCATCATTCCACCACCAGCCAACCTCCAAAGTGGACACCTCTCAGATCACACTGCCTTCATCTTCTCTGTCAGTCACAGCTCACACCTCTCGTAGTCCCTGCTCACACAGCCTGCATCTACTCTGTGAGTTCCAGCTCTAGTCTGCTGTTCCTCAGTCCCAGTTTATGCAACTCTGTTTCCTTCTCACCACCCTTTGCTCCTTACCTCTCCTCGCTCATCTCCGTCCACACACCATCTTGTCCCCTCAGCGCTGACTGTTGTCTCACTTCCAACTCATCACCTTCTCTTACGCATCCAGGACTTCAACCGAGCCTCCACTGGAACAGCATAACCCAACCTATTAGGCTATCTACATACCACCAAGCCTTTAAACGCTCACTCAAATTCTTTTGACTGGTCTACCTCTCCTCCACCTAATCTCTCAACCCTTTACCCCTCATCTCAATGTGTTCTGTACTGTACACCCCCTCCTTTAGCAAGTAAGCTCTCACGAGCAAGGACCCCCTTCCTTCCTGTAATGTATTGTATACCATTACACTGTACCAGTGCTCGAAATGGGCCGGTTTACGTATGGTATACCAGAACTTGAAAATCCCCACTTTAAGCCCTCAATAAACAGTAATAATTAAAATAATACCTCTCAATAATACCTCACAGAAAATTCTTAAACCTTTCCTGCCGTTCCCAGCTTGCCTATTTTGTGTTTACTATGCTTTTTGACAATAAACCCTCTTCTATTGCTTGTGTCACCAGAAACCGCCAACCCCAGAGCCCTGAATATATGAACCAGCCAAATTGAAGATTACCAGGGAGCATGTGAATATAGCCTTTCCCCATTTCAGGGTTTCTCCCAGTTTTTTATGGTGATTTGATTTTCCTTCATTCTTAGAAAATCTTCAGGTTATCCTTCTCCACCTCCAAATTACTAAAGTTATGTTTTTTCTCGCAGACCTCCTGAATTGTCTTCTACCACAACAATCATCAGAGTCTGGCTTTATGTTCTTTAGGTCCTCCTTCCCCACGTGGCTAAAGCCTACCACTATGGTGGAGGTAAAATGGTGTGCAGACTTAAAATTATGTTTTAATTGTGCTAACTCTAAACATTTAATTTCCTTTTGTCTTCTTCAGGTTTCAAGTCCAGGAGGAGTTCCCAGTGTTTCAATCCCAGGAGGGATTCCCAGTGTCTTTTGCCTAAGAGGATTCCCAGTGCCAAACTCCAGGAGGGGCTTCTAGTGGCTTACCCTCTGAAGGAGTCTCCAGTGCCTCTCCTTTTGAAGGGGTTCACAGTGCCAAAACCCAAGAAGGGTCCCAGTATTGTGATCCATGTCCTTCTGATTCTCATAATTGGGATGCATGTTCCAGGTACAGCAGATTTCAAGTTTTCTCAAGGTGCTGACCTCCTAATCACAACCACCCAGCCGGTCGCCAACCTGAATGCTCATGGCTCCTAGATCTCCAAGGCAAGGTCTCCTTTGCGCCTAGGTCTCCAGAGCCAATTATGACTGTCTGATATCTGGTGAAATCATCTGCAGAGTCCTAAGTCTGGTGATATCATCGTCTGCCCAGTCCTAAGTCCTTATCTTCAGTGTCTCAAGTGTCCTTGTCTGCATCTGAGTCCTCAAGGTCAATCTTTGATGGAAACATTTTACACCTCATATCATCCTTTATAAAATCTTTGGAGCATCTTGAATTCACTCCTAAGGAGGGGGTACAGTCATAGTCAGCCTCTTTACCCCCCTGCATTCTTTGACTTAAGTAATCTGACACCAAAGCGGAAGCCTGCCTATTTCCTTATTCCCTGATTGACAGCACCTGGCACTGGGCTATATTAACTAGCCTTTCCCAGCAGACTTTACGGGTTCATAGTTGTCACACTGTTATTGCTGTTTACATGGCTCATTCACTCTGTGTTTGCCTTCATTACAGATCCAAGCCTGCCTGACTCCCTCTATGTGTGCCAGCTCACACAGCCTGTATCTACTTTGTGACTTCAAGTTCTAGTCTGCAGTTCCCCAGTTCCAGTGTACGGAACCATGTTTTCTCCTACGTATCAGAGACTTCTAAACCACAGTTGAATCAGACCCAGTTGGCCATTTATGTCTACTCCTGTCTATGCAACCCTCTGCGTTCCAGATTTTACAGCAGAAGAGTAGACAATCACACTACATCCACTTCTAGCTACAGTAGCTAATTTAATGTATACCAAATTAAAGGTAAAAGTAGTATCTTGTTTCACCCCTAGGAGATGTTCTGTATACCTAGATTATGGACATTACAATGATCTTCCCCTAGCGGTTGCTGTTGGACTAATTGCCTCTTGTAATTACTGGAATCCTATGCTGANTGCTAGCACCTGCTGAGTATATATAACAGCTCCTCATTTTACTTCAAACTGAAAAAATCTCAATGTCTATCAATCAAAACTGAACTGATATCGGAACAGCTGGGAGATATGGTTTAGTGACAGCAACAAGGCGTATGGCTATGGGCACATGTCCCTCTAATAATGTAATGAACATGGAGGTCATTCTATACCACTGGGTCTTATGGTTTGTCAATAGATCTTTTTGTGTACCAAGTAGAGGAGAATAATTAGTTGTTGACCACTCTAAGCATATGTTTACACCTTACAGTACACACCACACGTGTTCTAATTGCCTCCATTTGGAATTATACGTTGCCTCTATTTGGAATAAAGTTTATCGTTCAAGTTTTGCTTTGCAAGGGGAGTAGATGAACTTTTAACTCCTTGGCCATTTATTACGTTAGCATACAGAGTTATGTAAAACATTTTAATAACTGTTAGATACCTAGAAACCAGTTTCAGTTAATGCTAATTGTATGTATGTATTCGGCTAATGATAGTTCATTTATGTTTGCATTCGTGTTAGTACATTGATTACAATTGACTATATAAGTACTCGTGCAATAGAGCCTATGGACTTACTTACACATGCTAATGTCTAATTATATAGCTTGTCAAGCTTCAACAATGAACTTTAAAGTTTCTAAATTGTGCTATTATCCACATTAATAAGTAAAAAGCATTCTTCTGGGAAAGTATGATGTTGAACTTTGTTATATGAATAAATAAGTAGCATTTTGCTTTTCTTTACATTTTCAGGGTAATTGGCTCAGCCGTTAGCATGAGCCACACATCACTCAAACTACTGAGCTTTTACTGCTTCTGACGGCTTTAAAAATATATCTAAAAAAAGGAAGGTTATGCCAGCACAGAAAGAAGCATTTGTGTACCACTGAGTGTTTCTTGGTCTTCTTATCCAATATATAAAAATACATACTTAAAATTCAGTGACTCTTAGGTCTATATAAATTGACATTAGAATTACCTATTTCCTAGGCTACACTAATAAAATCTCTGATATCCCTCATCATTATTATTTCTGTACACTTCAGCCACCTAGAAGCTTACAAGAGTATTCTCTCCCATCTGTCTTCCTTGGCGTTTTTCAAGCCAATAAAGTAACATTTACAAACTTCTTCAGCTTCTCGCTACATGGAAATTAAAGTAACTACACTGCTTTCATGGTGAAGTATATAATAACTATTAACTACTTCTGTGACAACTGAAAGGTTTGCAGAGAAACATAATAGAGTTCTGGAAGAGTCATTACTGTAATTGATATCCTTGTAAAGAGTTCTCATTGCAAGTTATTTGGTGCTTTAGTAAAGTACAAATGTTCTTTTTTTTTCTTCTCGATATTCATAACAAACATCGGCACAGGATAGGGAATAAAACCTGCTACCTTAAAGACAATGCCTTATTACCTGAAGGCAGAAAAATCATTATAAAAGAAAGATGATATGGATGTGACTTTCAGATGGGACAGTGATTTGATAAGTAATTCTTTTTGTTCTGAACTAGGTTGTCATTTCCATTCACACACAGATGTTAACTGTAGGGTATAGTGCATAACACATGGCAGGTGTATTGCTAGACCTTTTGACCTTGTGTACAGACAAAGGTATCTGTTTCTTCTGTTTAATCCTCAGTAGACAATGCTACTTGTTACCTGGCCGAAAAATGGCTCTCGTGCTTGCGCCTGCAGTCTGTTATGTTTAACTTCAGAGGTTTTATTAGGGGGGAAGGCATTCTTAATTTCTTTGGTCCCTTAATTATGAAGAGAAAAGCGATAGGATAAAAGTGAAACATTTTATTAATAAAAGACAAACAAAAGACAAAATACATGTTCTCAATATTGTCCATTCAGTCCAAACCAATGACTATACAGAGAAAAGATGGTTTTGCAAACACATTGCACGCCCATTTGAAATTAACTATTCAAACATACATATAGCCAACAGATAAATGTCAGCTGCTTATTTCGAAATGTTTGTCAATGAAGGTGGAATATCCCTGAAATATCCATAATTAGATATACTACTGTGTATTACAGCAACAGCCAGGGCCACCGTCAGTAATAGTACGGCTTGGGATTGCCATAATTGGCAAGACTCGTGTCCCCTATCAATGTGACATTATGACGTTGCCCGACACAGTAGGCCCAGATTTCCTCCCCTGATGGTGGCCCTGTCGACAGCCAACAGTCTTCCCAGTGATCTACTGCACTGGATCTGTGGCTCGGTGTCCCCTGGAAATCGGTTTCTGTGACAGGTAACACTTAACTACAAGTGAAAGGTTAGTGTTAGAATGCAGGGTGGAGGATGGAGCATCGAACAGAAACAATTGCTTTCTATAACTATTATTACAAAAACAGACATATATTATGAAAGATAGCCTAATGGTAATGGTAAATATCTTCCCTCTGCTGAAGCCTGTACCGGAGTCTGGTAAATACCCAGTACATCCCAGTACCCAGCACATACATGTACTGGTACAGGCTTTAGCAGATGGAAGAGGAATTCATTTCTGAATGATAGACATCTAGCCCAGCTGAGTGGACGGGGTGCCTGTCAATCATGAGCTCTGGGTGAGTATTTTTTCCCCCACAATTATTGTGAAACTAATTGTCTTGTGTGTGACACAGACACAGTCGCTTGAATGGGAGATATTTAGTATTGTTGTTTGTTCAGTGTTATGGCTGAGGATCCAATTTCATGAATAAAGGTTAGGTTTAAAAGCAACATTGTTTTATACAACCATTAATTTGATTCCGAAACCACTTATTATTCACACTATAACTTTTATGTAATTATTTATTTATGTATTTATTATTTATTTATTGGCAGGTATTTATATAGCNCAACCATATTACATGGTGCTTTACAAATTGTATTACACATAATTGAGGGGGAGGGGAGGGCCCTGCCCGCAGGCTTACATTGAACTTAGTGCTATGAGGCATCAGTGCTACTACTGAGCGATCCATACTGCCCAATATGATTACGGTTACACTACAATTAACAATCACTGCTATCATGCTTTATTTTGTAAAGTATATCACATTGTTTAATTAAATCTTTATAAATCAGAATTTTACTGATCAAACTATAAAGCACTGTCAGAAGAACAGATGGTAAAAATAACGGAGCTGCTGGTAAATCGTGTGTAGTGTGTATGCATGATTCGGCATGCTCATCAGGACTTTCAGATGTTTATATAATCGTTTCATTGTCTGAAATTTATGTAGTGTGTACCCAGCTTCATACATTGAATCATTTCTGATTAGGGATCCTAAATTAGGCCTCTGGGACACAGGGGTTAATTTAAGGTAAACTGGGGTGAAGAGTTAATAGTTTATTAATGGAAAGTGAGAAATATTTTTGTGTGAACTGTGCTTAGGGATGGACAAAGTAATATGAATTGAATGAAGAATGTTAATTAAAGGTGATCCCTGGGAACGGGTGGTTTATTAAGTATGCATTATGCGTTGGGATGAGGTATCATTTGATGAGAAGGGAAACTGTATTCTCCCAATGTTTCTCCTTTTTTCTCTGATTTACTCACCGCTGTTCCTCAGATGCCTCTTGACAGTTTGGTATCAGTTGCATAAATACATCTGTAAAATCCAATCTGTAATCTGTAATCCAATCTGATCACAATTTTAAAAAGGTGGTAAATAATTGAAGGTCCAAATGATCTGCAATTATGGTCCAAGGACCGGATTCAGAGTTTTGCATTTGCATAGTTTCCATGCGGAAGCAGTGTGAAACGCCGATCTGCGCATGCAGGCATATTGTCAATTAAGGACATGGATGTGGGTGCAAAGCCTGCAAACCCTTTAGCATCCTCATTGTTAAAATGAGAAAAGGGCTTTCTGTCCTCATTTGTGTCTTAATTGCAGATCTGCCAATACGCACATCCGTCCTTGCATTTCCCAGAAGCGGAGATGGACACATTTAAACATTCAGATTATGGGGTATATTTACTAAGCCGCGAGTTTGCAGTGAGATTGGAAAATGGAGATGTTGCCCATGACAACCAATCAGCTTCAAGCTTTCAGTTTCATTTTACACACTGGAGAATGTAAACTCGAATCTGATTGGTTGCCATGGGCAACATCTCCACTTTCCAATCTCACTGCAAACTCGCGGCTTAGTAAATATACCACTGGGTCTCTTCTGTTTGGATAGGTGAAAATGCCAGGACATAAATCTACTAAGCAGAGAGATTGCATGGAGTTTGAAAAGTTCTCCATTATGTATAATGAAAATGATAGCTTGAATCTGATTGGTTGCTGTGGGCAACATCCCCACTCTTCAATCTCCCTGAAATCTCCCTGCTTAGTAAATTGAAAAACAGGGCTTCTCTAGTACCTCGTTGTATCATTGATTCGTTTAAATGTTTTGTTCTTTGTCCAGGATTGATAATATTATCAGTATTATCAGTTTAACTAAGCGAGCCCAATAGAATGTGAAATCTATCTAATCATATGATGTGACTTTATGCGCTTATCTACAATCAATACATGGCATTGATATGAAAAGCTATCGCTGTCGGTGCCTCCTATGAATACACACAATTAATATTGCGTACACATTGCAGTACATGCAGACCAATGGGCATACGCTGATCTCTGTAATAAGGAAATCACAGAGATGTATGGACCTATTTTATTAATTACTTTCTTTGCTTATCTTAATTTATAGAAAATAGACAGTACATTTCCTCTACCCAGGATGTATCACTTGAAGAGTTTGGCATTTGGGGATGGCATCTGCCTTATATGTCCAGATCCTGGTCCTATTCCGCAGAAAGCAGAAGTTGGGTGAACGTAGTTGGGTGGCAATTGGGTCATATGTTATCTATATATATATTATATAGATAGCAGTAAAGCTGTCACTCCTCTGTATTCGTGGTATAAATGCCCCAGTATTCAGGTTAAACACAGTACATCCACAATCGGCACAGCACTCAAAGAGACCTCCAGAATCAAATGCTAGAAACATGCATAGAAAGTGACGGCAGATAAAAGCCGCATGGCACCCAGTCTGCACCTGTAGAAATAGTATATAGTATATATAGCATATATTGCTTGTTGTTTATTAAGCCTATATTTATTAATGGCTGCACATATAACCAATCATTCCGTTGCTCTTATTAGCAGAATATTGGGGAGTTTGTAGTATTAAGGAAATATGCAAAAAATAATGGAAACTATTTATTAAACTAGAATAGAATCTATGGAGACGAGAATCCCCAGGATATCCAATTAATGTTAATTGGAGTTGTTGCACATTAGTCTTCTGATGGATAGCTGAGCCTCTTTAAGTGAAAATGTGTAGAATGTAATTCTAGTGTTCCCTTTATAATTTCAAGAACCCTGTAAATCATTCCATCCAGGCTTCATCACCAATGTGTATTACTAATCTCAGGGCCATATGTTTTGTTTACTCATGTATAAAACCTAATTGCTTACTGTGGTGCAATTGGAGTGTTGTAGTTTGTTTAAAAATAAAATACTTCTGCATTCAGCAGATTATCATGAAATTTAATATTTTATACAAAAGTTCATTTGTTGCATAAACATAGGATTCCATTTTAAATAATGAATTCATCTAATGCTGATTGGCCACAGGGTAATACTGTGTTTGGTACTCATCCATACAAAACTATTACCACCATATCCATGGCATCTATAATAATTGCAATAATTTTGATCTACAAAGCATTTAATTTGGATTAGCATAAGACTTTTTACAACACATTTATATATAAGCTGGAAATATATATTGTATACCCAGATACCCAGAGGCAGAATGGGGCTATCAGCCCTGGAATTCAAAGTACACAGGCCCACATGCAAAACCAATGTGCAAACATGCAGTCAGACCTTTTATTTTCATCACTTAGTAAATTTCCTGTATCAGAATATTGATATATAATTGAAATCCAATTTGCAATTCTGATACATTGTTGGACATGTCACATTGGTAAAATATTATCCTAAACTGTTGTTAATTGTGTGATTTGACTATAATCAACAAAAACACTCCAGTATATATCCTGATGATTCTTACCAAAACTACCCCTACCATTTCCATAACCCTTCATTCATGCAGCCTAACCCTAACCTTCCCCTGCTATGCACTATCTCCACCTCCTCCCCACAGCCTAACCCTAACCTTCCCCTGCTATGCACTATCTCCACCTCCTCCCCACATTCTAACCCCAACCTTCCCCTGCTATGTACTATCTCCACCTCCTCCCCACATTCTAACCCTAACCTTCCCCTGCTATGTAATATCTCCACCTCCTCCCCACAGCCTAACCCTAACCTTCCCCTGCTATGCACTATGTCCACCTCCTCCCCACAGCCTAACCCTAACCTTACCCTGCTATGCACTATGTCCACCTCCTCCCCACAGCCTAACCCTAACCTCCCCATTCAGCGTATGATTTTCCTCCCAGCAGTCTAAACCCAACCTTCCCCAGCTGCTCTCATACTTTCCCTGTAGCCTATATCTGATCTTCCCTTCCCCACAGCCTAACCCTAATCCTCCATTCCCCACAGCCTAACCCTAACCTTCCCCTTCCCACATTGCAGAAGTGGAGGACTGTGTAATGAATTGTAGTATGACTAAATATGTATATTTCAGCCTCCATTCATAAATTATTATGATTAATTTTTGTTTAATTAAACACTATATCGCCATACATACATTTCACTGTCAGCTGTTTGTATGTTGAAATATTTAATTTTGAAGTGACGATCAACAATGCTTAGGACTATCTATATCTATATAAATCAACAGATCTTTTTGTGTTTTTCCACCCTTACTCAGATCGTGTTATGGCCTTGATTGTTGATATATCCGTAACGAAACCCATAGAGCCACAATTCTCAAAATGTGGGTCGGGACTCCAGAGTGGGTGTCATGTGCATGTCATGTGCATGGGGTCATGTGCATGGGGTCGCGACTTCCTCAGAGAGACCATCTCCCAGTTGCAGGTCAGGAGCTAAGGGACCCACTGGCGCCTGGCACTTGTGGGGCGCCACTGTCATACATGCGTGAAGTAGGTGTTAGGTGGCCCAAGTCTAGCGAACCTCTTCCATTTTCACATTCATTTGTCACATAGGATTGCCAGTTTTCATGATGCACAAATAATGTAATGTCCCAAGAATTTAAGGGGACTTTTTAGCCTTTTTTAACCCCCCCCAAATTAACCTCATAAAGCTGTATAGTTTGGTACAAAACATATACTTACCACAGTTTAAAATGATAATCTGGTAACTTGCTTGGGGTCGTGTAAAATGGTTTTTTGTCAGATGGGGTCCCAGAGCAAAATAGTTTAAGGACCCCTGCTATAGAGATTNCCAAACTTCTTTTACCTGATGCTCTCTTGTTTTTGAAGTGAACAAACAGAATGGTGAAGTGACCAATTTACATGATTTAAGTATCTATATTTCTACCTGTTTCCTACAAAGATGGTGCTCTAAATAAGATACCTTGAAGCTTGAAATGATAAAATAGGATAATGGATAAAGGATAATGTTAAAATAAAAAAATCAAGAATAACATAGTCCTAATGAGAAGGATGAATCTGGTGTGCTGCTATCAGCTTATTAATGTTCGGCTCTATTTTTGTCAGCCGCAATCTTAAATCACAGCGATTAGCTAATTACAGTCAGATTCTTTTTATAGTTAACAGATTTGTCGCACAATTCAGAAACGATCTAAATTAGATTTCATCTCAATGTCGCCTACTTATAGTATTGTATTGTAAGCAAGTCATTACACACACGTGTACACATGTATTACTGCCGATGCATGCTGGATTCCCGACAATGCTTGCATGTTAAGACCTGTTGACAGACTTAAACATTGATTGTTTATAAAATATATTTAGTGTGGAAAATATGGAAAATATAGTAATCACTACTACATAAATTCTATGTTACACAACATATAAAACATGTATTAGTGTTTCTTTATTCTTCTAGCGTTTAGGGGCAGGTCAGACTAATTTCCAAATATGAAGTCCAGGGGGTATATTTACTAAGCAGGGAGATTGCAGTGAAATTCGAATTTGGGGAAGTTGCCCATGGCAACCAATCAGATTTGAGCTCTCAGTTTCATTTTACA
>JABWIB010001010.1:48221-58837 GCA_016617825.1 Platyplectrum ornatum
GGCCCTTACAATCTACCAATGGTTTTCCAGGTTTCCCCACAGCCTAACCCTAATCCTCCATTCCCCACAGCCTAACCCTAACAGTCCCTTTCAGTAATTGCAGAAGTGGAGGACTTGGTCGGAGTGGGAACTGGCAATCGGCTGTCCATGTAATGAATTGTAGTATGACTAAATATATATTATTAATATTTATTTAAATAAACACTTAATACATACGTGTTTTAGCATTCAGCTGTCGGTTGTTAATGTTACACCACATATAAAACATGTATGGAGTGTTTCTTTATCCCCTAGGGGCAGTTCAGGCTAATGATCAATTATTAAGCATGCCTGTCCAGGTGTGGCCATAGTGGCGACACAGGATAATATGAGTCCATCTAGTGCAGGGATGTACCAATGGTCTATGTTTTCCTGGTCTCTGGGATGGAGCTTAGGTGTGTTCATAACCATATTTTGAAAGATCCACATTTAATAATTATGTTACCTGTGATTCTTTGAGGAGAATTGAAAAACATTGAACGTTGGTTAATGAAAAGGATAGGTTTGGCCATCACTGACATAGTGTAACAATAGCTCTAGGTAACCTATTGCTAGGTGATGCTCCATTCTTGGTAAGTGTTACCATGGGGAAGTTCAGAAATGAAAAATGTTTCATAAATGGTCAGTAATAATTGGCAAATCTGACAAGCCACTGATTAACCTTAATTCCCACGGTCAATCCGTATGGATCCATCTGCAATCAGAGGCTGAAGTAGTGTAAACAAGGAAACTGTAATCTCCAGTTCACTATATTATTACCTAATTTTGATGAGAATATTCAGAATATGAATACAGGTCATTAAAACAATTTGTATGCCTGTGTACGAATACTAAAAAGTTCACTAAGGATGTTGTTGGCAGCCAGCTCATCCTAGATCTGATCTAGATCAAAAGCCCTTGGAGAAAGGTAACCACTAGGGTCTTGTTTGGAATCTTAATTTGGAAGATAAACATAAACGTCTCATTCCAGTAAATGAGTAATTCATGTTACTCACTATGCTATATCACCCTTTAGTAAATTAATTAAATTGCTTCAAATCACTACGATTTTAAAATTTACAAACACCTTAAAAATGGCAGCTTAGTAAATCTACCCCCTGCTGTTCACCAGTCATCTATTTACAGCTATCTGTAGTTACGAGACATGGTCACAGAAGTAATACAGTAGTACAGATAGTCCTCAGACTCAAGATGCCCGGTAAATAATTGAAAAGTGTGATAGTGCATAAGACCTAGTGACAGTGTATCAGGACCGTGTGGAATAATACTAAAACACTGGAGATGGATAAACTTCCATGGTGGTCCCTAGTATTTATTATATCGGTGTAAAGTCCCAGAACAATGTGAAAATATACGAAAGGGTGGAAAGAATACCAGGACAAGGCAGAAATGGCAATGTATGGAAACACTGGCGATAGATAATCTTCTGTAGCAGAACGTGGATAAATTGGAAAAAAATAGTACTGGAAGATTACAGGTGGATGGAATTCCAGGACCAAATGGATATAGCAATGGAGATGGATGATACACAAAATAACATAGAAAGAATAAGTGTTGAAAAGGGACACTGGGAGAGCCTTAAGAGAAAAAGGATAGAAACACTAGGAAACTAAAAAGCATGTCTTAATCCCTGATTATTGGTTAGGTTCAAATTAAAGTATTGGATTATAGCCATTATCATTGAAAGTGATGCCTGTCCAAAAATGGAGACACAAAGAAATGAAAGTACGGGCCACAGAGTGTTCTTCTTTGCCAAGCAAGAGAGTGATCAATTGAGCTGTCGATCAGACGCTCATCCTTGCGGGGACAGCGTCTGACAATTATTTGGGTAATTGACCCAAATAATTTGTCAGTAAATCATGTGAGCATTTTGACCATAACTAACAGACCTTGCAGAAGGGGGGTATATAACCAAATCTCATTTATAATTGCCAGTCATTTGCAATGGCTTCTGGGAAGCTGTGTGAAGAGCAACTGTGAACCCATCTTGATTTCTGTATAGGAGATTAACAAATAATAGCAGTTATTGGAATGTATCCCCTGTACTGTTAGATCAATAATATCTAAAAGCATGATGCTTGAAATCAGTCTAAACATGAATAATTTAGCAAAATGCTTGAGTACCGATCAATCTAGCAGGCAGATATTTTAATCTAAATATTTAAGTTTACAAATAATTAATTCATATATATCGCAAAGTTGTACTCAGCACCTTAGCAAGCTGCATTTATTCCACTCATAGATGAATAGCCCTTTCAGTGTCACTAACAAACTAGTAGCTTTGTTCAATGTAATATAATGTATTATGTGTGATGTATGTATAACTAAGGGTTTCAGATAAGTTTATATACCTTCCATATTGGATACATTAGAAACATAGATAGTGACGGCAGATAAGAGACACATCTAGTCTGCCCATTTGTGTATAACTATACTGACATTATTTTATTCTGTATTTTGTTTGAGACTCAGAATACCCCTATATTTATCCACCTATATAGGAATACCCCTATATTTATCCCCCTATATAGGAATACCCCTATATTTATCCCCCTATATAGGAATACCCCTATATTTATCCCCCTATATAGGAATACCCCTGTATTTACACTGTTCTGGTGGTAGAATTAGCCTCTACCACTGATGGAAGGCTAGTCCCCTTATAAACTACTCTTTCAGTGAAGTAATTCTTTCGCACATTTCCTCTAAACCTACCACCCTCCAGTTTATACACATGGGTTCTACTACACCACTTTCTTTGACAAAAGCCACCCTCCAACATGTATGTTTTGTTTAGTCATACATAACCTGGGTATGTGCCATACCGTGTACCAATTTGGTACACACACTGAAAGAGATGCCAAAAACATTCTTAAGTGTGGTTCTTTATGTGTGGTATTTTGTGCGCGATCACAAAACATCTAAGTGTAATTAAGTAACGTTTAATAAAGTGCGCAATGTAGTGCACAATTTGAACGTTCTATAGAGGTGATTTAGTCAACGCTGATGAACTCGCCCCTTTAATATCAAATTNTGATAAAAAAAATGAATTAGCCATCTACTCCTTTAAGGCAAGGATAGCCTGAATAATTTTCTTAAGCACAAAACATTTCAACAGCCAAGGTCTGATGAATTATGAAATTTTCTAACTTATTTATTTCTTCATCATTTAAAGCTGTTTGTGAAAATGTCCGGTTTCCATTAAGTTAATTAAGGAAAACTTCAGAAAAAAAATTAAAAAAGGGGAAAATGCATCTAATATGTATCTTCAATATATTTTAAGTGCATCTTGTTTCAATTGCAATTTTAGACAGTCAAGTAGAGAAAAAAAAATTTGAAAATAAAAAAAAAATCAATATAATGGTTTAGAACAACATAGTGACCATTTTATCTTTTTTGTTTAGTATTAGAGGCTTAGAGCACCTGTAATATATGTTAATATGTTTGCCATTNATAATACAGATTTGTATATAGCCTAAAATGCAGCATAGTAAAATAAATGTTCTTTAGACATTTGGCAGTAAATAGGTCCACGGTTTTGACCTTGATCCCAGCCTACTTACTACGTATACTTATAATATATATGCAATGAAAACGCTATTCAATCTGTCTTTGTGCAGACACAGAAATTGTTCACATCTATCAAATGGGATACTAGGGGACAGATTCACAAAGGCACGATAGCTATTTAATGACTATCCAAGTGGTGGGACTTACAAATATTGTGCTATTGTCAAACTGCCCCCTTAATAGTAATTCTTGGTTTATGGAATTCCAGCCCTTTTGTGTGTTGTCCATTATCATATGACATATGCATTAAAACAAGAAGGATTTCAGGCTAAAATAAATGCACATTCAAAATGTATCTCTTTATGTCAAATAATGACAGGATGACCAGTTGTTGTGCATTTTTAGCAGTGAGTGATTTGTGGAATGGTTTAAGATAGTACTATGACTATGTATGGTAATAAAAGGTTGCTAGCTTTTTGAATTAAAGCATTTACAAGGTTAACCCTTACATTTCCTAATAAAAGTTTCTGAAGGAAGTTTAAAACTGTAATTGGATTCATGTTTTGAGTTTATTGAAAACACTGATTATAAGGTAGTAAATGTATTATCAATGTTGTTATTATTATTATTATGACTATTGCTAATAAGAGTAATAAAGGACCATATTGAGACCCACATTTTTGCTGTGCACCTATACCTACATTTTAATTTGGTTCAAAGGGCTAGATTCTGAGGATTCTAGAATCTAGTCTAGTTTATCTCATTATTGCAATGTACTGTATAGTTATACTGATCCAGACTTGCCTTGGTGAACACATGAATGTGGCGCTACAACAGGGCTTCTGGATTTTAGTTTCTCCCTCCCAAGAGAAACCAAGNGTCATCAGTATGGGAGTGGAGAGAGTGATTTATGCAAATCACGGCAAAAACCCACCCCACCTTCCAGAACAGAAAACCTATACAATGGGCGNGCATGATGTCATCAAGCATGTCTATTCATAGTACTGATCGGGGCTGGAGGCAGTGATTTATATGAAATCAATGCCTCANTCCTGGGAGATTTGCTGACTCTCTCTGGATACTGGGAGAATTGCTCAAAATCCGCGAGTTTCTTAGACGTTGTGGGAGAGTTGGCAATCTTGCTCTACAATTGCGAATGTAGAGCAATTGTAGCGCAAGATTTGCTTATGCCATTAAATCCCTGGATCCATTTGACATTTTACATTGACATTTTCTTTTATACATGTGTCTCTTATAGTGTATTCTTTAAGATATGGTGATCTCCTAAGCTCTATGGTTATGTTTTTCATAACCTGGTACATGCAATTGTTACTTTATGGTATGTATGGCACCTGCCTTAGTATAAGGCCACTGGTAGTTAAATTAATACCATACTATATCCACCATGGTTCAGCAATTTAGTCCTCTCTAGATTATATGGATGATATCAATCAATGCAATTACAAGATTCATTAAAAAGATTTTAAACATCTTTAGCTAATAAAATATGTATACTTCTATTCTTTTTTTAGTACAAAAATTATTAATTTTAGTTTGTAATTTGGCAATAATAATTGGTCATTTAAACTCATTTTCAGCTCACTGTAAGAAGACACTAAAAGTATTTAAATGAATATAATAGATAGAATACTAGGCTTTGTTTCATTTGAGCGGAAAATAATAATTAACATACAGAAACCTCCCCGCTTAGTGAATTTAGGCCGTAGTTTTGAAACTGCTAATAATGTTTGGAGTAAATCAAGTTTGTGAATATACCGAGAATGTTTAAATTGAACTGAAAACTATTTTGGAAGTTTAAATATGTCCCAGACACATCAGTATTTGTGCCGTAGTATCAGTGCCGGCGCTAGGTCTGCGGGCGCCCTAGGCAGACCTAGCGCCACCCCCCCTTTGTAGCGACGTGACGTCATCACGTCACGTTGCGCCGTGACGTGATGACGTCACGTCGCTTCGTAACCACCGCAGAGGGCGGCGGAGTGGTCCCGTCCGCCCTCCTGGTGTATTATTAATGTTTTTTTTTTGTTGCTATAATTATTTTTTCCCCCCTGCCTCGCTGCCGCCCCTCCCCCGGCCGGCCGCCCTAGGCGACGGCCTGAGTTCGCCTGATGGGCGCGCCGGCCCTGCGTAGTATAGCAATTCATGGAAACTGGCAATAGCAAAGAAACCTTCAACCTCAGTGTTTATAAATTAGACCCCATTCCTATATTAGCACATGCATCAGTGTATCAGTAACAATGAAAGATATTGTGCCTCAAACTTTTAAAAGATGGTAATGTTTCTTTTTTTTTTCTACTTTTGTAGGTTGTTTTCGCAAACTGGTAAAAAGATAATGAACTGATAAGCTTTAAAGTACCCGGTGGAATTACTATTTCCATAAAATGTAAATTACGTAGACAATAAAATGGATTGTAATTTATGCAGCTACTGTATATTTTGCAGTTAATGGGCCTTATTTCAAAGAAATGTGCATTGCAGACTGTCAATTGGAATAAATACATTTGGAAAAATAAGGTCAAATTAGAACTGCAAATTCACTGCTTCCCATTTCTGGGACTGTAACCGAAGGAACAAACTCTTATTAACGTATATAGTAAGATAGTTGATGAAGTTGAAAATAGACACCAGGATCTAAATTACTCAACTGCAGGATTGGATGGGGATGTTGCCCATAGCAACCAATCAAATTTGAGCTCACATTCTCCAGGTATGTAAAATGATTGCTTGCAACATCCCCACTATTCCAAGTATAGGTAATTCTATAGTGTCATCAACATAGCGCTTTACAATTTCAACAAGACATGTGGTAACAAATAGAATGCGTGGGTAAGAGGGCCCTGCCCGCAAGCTTACACTGTATANGAGATTGAAGCAGCTTTAGAAATGAACCATTATAAAGCTTTATAAAAATAAAAATCTATATGATATATGCATACATTCCAAACTATTACATACATTTTGAACTATATAAATGGAAATATAGTTGTCATTCTGCTGTGCAGGTTTACCGGTATACTGAGTTCATCAATGGNCAGCACTAAGAAAACACTCCCAGACAAGACAATGTTTCAATGATAATCGTAGTCAATGTGTTTTTTATCTGCAACTTCAATAGGGTAAACCCAGCTGAAGATGAATTGTTCCTTTTGTTGCATATCCTATTATAGCCTCTGGTTGTATTACTCTGACAATCATTCAGTGAAGGACATATTATACATATATTTATTACCTGACTATATATTTGGGTTGGGGTGTGCAGGCTTTGAACAATATGATATGGGTGAGAACTACTAATTTGACATTAGGTTAAAGATACTTATGCCTTACAGTTGTTCCTTTTATTGTTGGATTTCAAAAATTTTGAAGAGGGTGATCAGTAGGATGGGAAAACTCGACTTGGAAACAGGCACATAAACTGGCTCAGCGAAGTGTAGTGGTAGTGGAGGTCTAGCTCTAGATAGGATTACATTATGTGGAAATCCATTAGGGAAAGTTAAATTAATTTTGTTCTCTACATGAATAGAGAACACAAATACTTTCCAACTTTACTTTTACAGTGATGTTTAAATTGGAGATAAATTTACTAAGCAACGGTTTCAACTCTGGGTTAAAAATGCTCCCATTACTGGTGATTTAGGTGGTATAGGCCCAAGTGCTCCACTCCTTCCTACCTCATGTCCCACCCACCTTTTGGTGCTGCAACCTGGCAATGGGTACCCTGGTGCACACCTGGTGGGGTTGTCGGGTCCTCACCCCGTTCTGGTNACAAGTTCTCAAAAGCCCAGAGGGTCATTGGTGCTGGGGTTCCCACTGGTGTGCAGTGTGGGTGCTCTTTCTTGGTCCTATTGCTTCCCTTAAACACTCTCTTCTGCTCCACCTGGCTAATGCTGCAAGGGCAGTGCGCCCAGTTCACTGGCGATCCACCTCTCCCCATACAATATCTGAGTGGATACAGAGGGTGGAATTCTACAGGTCGATGGATGACCTGATCCTCTCTGCCAAAGACCAGTACCAGAACTACACTGCCACCTGGCACCCCGGATTTCCTACATTGACTCCTCTCCTTATGTGTCACTCGTCTGATCGACTCCACGGCCACCTACTTCACCTTTTGTGTACCATGGATGTTCTCATTAAAAAAAGAATTAATACTAAAAGAAACAAATAATGCCACTGATGACAGCTAGGCCACATCGATCTTCTAATTATAAGCAGCTGGCCATGGAATAACTAAGACCAGATAGGTAAAAAGTTAATTTATGCTGGGGATATTATGCTGAAATCCTCTCAATAAGGATTGTTGTCTCCATTGCAAGGACCATTGAGAAAGTAGTCATAGTGGCCACACACACAACTCTTTTTGCAAAGGGAGACACATGCTTGTACTTCACTGTATGGGGAAAAGCTGTCATGTCCACACTAACCATATTGTTTGATATAACAATCTTAAAATGTTGAAGACTTTCTATTACATTAACCATGCAGAAAGGAAACCCAATGTCCTAACAACCTGCCTGATTATTCCTACGTTACGAAGATGTAATAAAGCAAGTGAATGCAACAAGGATTTTCTCTCTGACCACACACCTCATGGGTTCAACCCCTCCACATCTGTAATGAAGGGGACATTAAGGGGACCAACACCATAGCAATCCCCTTTGTGTCATACGTGTCCCAGTGTCCCAGTCTGACACTGTGAACAAGTGTCCCCATGACTGACCCTAGACATGACTAGACTGTCAATGCTATAATGGGGCCAGTGGGAAGAAGCTCGCAGGAATTTCATTTCATTTAGAACATTCAGCTGAAACACATTAAGTTATTTATCCTTTAATGAACTAGAGTTGTCTATTTTAACCCCCTCCCCTTGAAGAAATGGGGTTATTTATTTTAAAAAGACAAACACCGTATCTAGTGAATGACATTAGACTTCACATCAGTGAAATATTATGAAACCAGAAACTATTAATACACATGACAAGTTACAATAATTCATTGCTTTCTAAAGTAATGTCCGATGATGTATTATGGTGAACAGTATCATTTACATTACATCTTAAGAAATATTGACAAAGATAAGTTCTCAAACAATGACTAAACCTTGTATGCAATGTTATGATTTCTTGGTTTTCATCTTCAAGCAGCATTTCAATTAACTGCGCAGTATACAATGTAATTATTCATTTATTATAGTCACTTTAGATATGCTAAGGATTAAACAGTGAAACAAATCATTTTAGTGACATTGGTTGGTGATACATTACTATTATTCTGATTTCATGTCCTATCCCTGTGCTGAGATTTATAGCATCCATTTAAACGTATAAACTTAATTTTTGCTTGGTTTATATCCAATACATTACAACAGTTTAATTTTACTTTAAATGTCACAGGAACTCTGTCAGTTAAGTAAAGTGGGCATAGTATTATATTGATGTTACTAATTTATTTTAATATAGTAACATTAGTTGAGTACAGAGATTTTTCCTTTTGTGGTGGAGAAAGAAAATTGTGAGTCTGTGTGCCAAAATGACTATGGGTCGCTTGCTGGCCCCTGATAACTCTGATGGTGTCATATGATGAATACTTCACTCGAGTCCCTTCTTTCCGCCTTAAAGACCAGACACTGGCTGATTTTAACATGATGTGGTAGGCCATGGCAAGGGCAGTGGGCTTTCTTTCCAGGTAGATCTTAGGGCAATGAGACTACTTCACCCCTTGTGCACCCCTTGGACATTTAAAAGAATGGAAACATAGAAAATAATAGGAAGTGAATGGAGATTTATAGTTCTTCTAATGAAATCTGTGGGAGATGTAACAATATGGTTTACCACCATATACCCCTCACATTGAACCCTGATCTGACCTAAGGAAGTCTTCCTTCTTTATATTTATATCCATTAAGTTACATTCACAGGCAGGGCTGCCATCAGGGGGGGACAGCCGGGCCTACTGTCCCGGCCATCCCCACACCGCCTGGCAGGGGACCAGCACACTGTACTAGAGTGCAGGACCCTGCCGGGAGCGTGCCTGAGCTATCTAAGACGCCATTATCTTAGTGAGTTTAAATAGACCCGATAGCCTGACATTTAGACGTAGTGACTTCATCACGTCCCGGGCCCTTTGATCGTGGCGGCTGCCTTGTTCACAGCTGCCTCTTCTAAATTACCACTTCAACTAATGTAAACTTAAGCTGGGCATATACTATAAGATAAATAGTTTCAATCAAAAGATATTTCAAGAGTGGGTAAAACCATGTTGAATTGCAGGGGAGGTAAAATGAATGTCAGTTTGTGCATGCAGGGAGAATACTTTATTGTTGCATGTTGCACACAGATACTGACCAGCGTTACTGTTACACTGTTATTACACTTGTGCTGGAAACATCATCTCTCACCTGTAATACTGATAGCAACTAATGACATTTACGTCCCCTGCAATTCAATATGGTTTTACCCATGAGAGTGTAAGTCATGAGTGGCTAAAGATAATTTCTTTGTGTATACTTCAAATAAAAGACAAATCTGTTGTCTATCTATATACCTTTCAACATTCCCATCAACAAAACCTGGAGAAACAATCCACACCTCTTGTACCACCTTAACCCCACCCCTTTTTCTAGCCAGCTTTGGTTTGTCCTCTTATTGGGACAAAGTACTGGGCGGGTGGGACAGAGAGAGAGAGAGAGAGAGAGAGAGGGCTGGAAGTGGGGGTGTATACGGGGGTATGCCATGCTGCCACTTCTCCCACTGATGTAATTGAAAATCTATAAATCTCTGTTGACTTCTATTATAATCATTTTTTCCATACCGCCACTTCTACATGTTCATACCACCACTTCTAAATTTCCACTTCCACTGTGTATATATATATTCCACAATGGGTGGCTGTGTATACAGTGGAATGCCATGCCGCCACATCTCCCACTGATCTATAAATCTATAAATCCCTGTTGACTTTTGACTTCTATTATATTCATTTTTTCTATGCCACCACTTCTAAATGTCCTAAATTTCCACTTCGACCACTGTATGTATATGTATATATAT
>JABWIB010001011.1:18710-32257 GCA_016617825.1 Platyplectrum ornatum
CACGTGTTCATCAGCATCCACCCCATTCCTACGTTCTTGCGGTGCGCCACAGGTGACGTCATCAGATGGCTGCCCGGATCACTACACCCCTAGCATCATCGTTACCCCAGCAACACTTGATGCTGACCCACGCTAGCGATTTCCTCCGCCTCCTCATGTGTGCCCGCAGATCCATAGGTTAGAGAGGTGCTCATGAATCACCTGGCTTCCGCATCAACGTTCCTCAGGGTATCCATTGGATAACATAAACCACAAATTTACTCATACAGTTCATCTTATGTAAAATTTTAAATTGTAGGTCCTTGGTGGGGCGTGTGAAAACATCTCCAACCATCAAGAAGCCACAATTTATACATCCATTACATTTGTATGACCCTGGTCTACCCTGTAGCCAAGTGAATTTGGTATCCGGTATTATATCATTTTTAACCAAGGAGTCCCTCAAATTAGAATGCTGTTTATAGCAAAATCTTGGGGGTCCATTGATGGTTCGACCCACCCTGGGGTCTGATGTTATTATGTGCCAATGTTTCATGACCGCCTCTCTTAACTGTTGTGACATGCTAGAGTATTTAGTGATAAATGTCATTCTTTCATCGGACTGATGTGCTTTCACCTGGTTATCCTTCAATAATTCATCTCTATCTAATCCTAAACACCGTTCCATGGCACTCTTTATCTCGCTCTTCCTGTAACCCCTCTCTAAAATTCTATCGGCCATGTCCTGTAATGTCTCCTTTAATTTACCCTTGTTTGACGTTACCCTAACTGCTCTAAGCATTTGGGCATATGGTAACCCCGACTTTAGGGGACGTGGGTGGAAAATCAGGGCATGGAGTACTGTGTTCCTATCGGTGCTTTTTCTGTATAAAGAAGTCTCAAATCCTACCGGAGTCTGTTTGACCTTTATGTCCAGAAAATTAATCTAATTAACATTGAATTCCATTGTGAATTTCTGTCTTCTGGACTTCATATTATACGTGTTCTAGGTGCACGTATAATATGTCCATATGTGGACATATGGACATATTGAGAAGTATGGACTGAAACTTTTTGGATCACTTTACACAATGTTTGGATGATGCAACATGCTAATAAAGAAGAAAGGATTATATCTGTGAGTGCCTTCCATCCCCACACAGAATGTATATATATATATATATATATATATATATATATATATGTGTCTGGAAATGGTTCATACTGTAATACATGTAGGGCAGGCTATATTACATGCCTGGAAAACATATAAAATAAATCTAATATAATATACTCATATGTGGAATATATAGGTTTCTTGGGATGGTCCACCATACCATACATATTATGATATTCCCAATTTTCTCTAATACAAACCACATGTATTAATGAATCCTTGATTTATTAATATATGTGCTTTAATATGTATGCTTTTCTGAAACAATCTTCAGGATTAATTTAGCATTCCTAAGAGTAGAATACCTGGAGTTGACAGGTAAATTGTTCTCCATCCACAAATACTGATCTTCACCCTGAACCTACCTTTTATTACCCTACTTTCAGTCAAATTATAAACTTCTTCTGGGAGCATTGGTTCCCCCCTCAAACCTAATCCCAACCTTCCTTTATTTTCTCCCTGTAGCCCAAACCTAACCTCCCCTTCTATGTTCAATAACCCTCCCTATAGCTTAACCATAACTCGTCCATTCTATGTTCTTCCCAGAAAGCTGTGACCACAAATCTTGGGCAAGTCTTGGGCCTCAACACTCCGCAACACCCAAGCTGCTTGCTAGAAAACCAGATGTTATCTTAAATAATTATTTGTTTAATTTATTTTATGTCTTAAATAAATCATGAATATTATTAAGCCCATCTTGGCTTTTGCTCTATAGTAGAGTCCCACTTCAGATTATTGAAGCGCATGATAAATTTAAACATGTTAAAGCTAACAGAACTGCTAGTTGCAATCTAGTGTTTCTGCTTTAATGTCAGTATTAATAGAACCTGACATAGCAGGAATAGATGGGAAAGTACTGTAGTTGCATCAATAAAGTCATTAGCAGGCTTGAGCGACTTGGCCAAATGACACCATCAGCACATTTCTAAAAACAGATAGATAAGTGGCAATCTATTTAAAGTGCAGACTAATAAGTTGCAGAAGTCACAGAATTGCACTAATTTAAGAATAATGATGATGGCATCTAAATCACAGGCTAGAGTTTGGTCCAGTATCTAACAGCATAGATGGAGACTCAAAGACAAGATAACAGAGAGAAGACAACATTAAGAGTGTACAGATGTGACATTTTATAATATGTAATGTCGCTGTATGCAAATATGCCATGTCGTTGTATGCATGGCTAGCTCCACCGCATATTTCGGGAATTGTGTCAAAGTGTTAGACTAATGCTTAGCAGCACAATGGTTGTTCTACCACTAACAATGGTTATCGCAGGGTTTATTTGGGAGGTATGCACATGCAATATTATGGGATAACTATGTATGCGCTGGTTACTTGTGCATGCTAAATCCTTTCATACATCCTAGGCACAATAATTCAGTGTAGTGTAAACAGTGTGACAGTAATGCTTGTCAGTGTGTGCAGTCAGCAAAAGCAAAGTATTTCCCCTGCATGCAAAACATAAAACGGATTTGACTCCCCCTGACATTCAACTTGGTGTTGCCGGATTTCCTCTTATTTTCGAAATCCAGAGTCATTCCTTTGTGCATCAACGTCGAGCTTAGGCGGCAAGTGTAGGCCGGAAGAGGGCAAACTAATAACTAGATGTATTTTTGAAGAGTGTGTGATACGGTCACTAGGTACCTATGTGTTTTGGAACCCCAGGGACAATGCTTGCTTTCCCATATAGGTGTCCAAAAGTTAGTAATGGCCCCTGGGCTATGTATGAAGACAGAAGGGTGGGCTATACATTCTTTAGGCCCAGCTTGGGCCATCCATGCAGCCAGAGTAATTGGTTCTAACACTTCTCAGCTGTGTACAAGAGGATGCGGATTGAAGTCTCTCACTATCAGGAGACTGCATAGCCTGTGTGAGAGAACACCTGGGCCTAAATTTACTAAGCAGACATGGCGTTGTTGCCCATAGCAACCAATCAGATTCAACTCTCAGTTTACATACTGCAGAATGTGAGATCAAACCTGACTGGTGCTATTGGCAACACCCCCACTTTTACATCTCTCTGCAATATACCTGCTTAGTAAATTTAGGTCTTGAGCTCTTGTTGTGATTACCTGTGCTCGAAACATGGTGAGTTTCTTTAGTCAGGAGTGACTTATATTTAATTAGACTCAACCAGGCAAGGTATTTAAAAGTTGTTTTTTATTTTATTGCTCAATAAAACTGACTGATGCCATTTGTACCAGAATATTTGACGATTGTGTGATAACTTTGCTGCTTCACCTTACCATATTGCCTGAAATGGTACTGGAATACCCTACTGGGTCACAGGGTTATAAGAATTTGTCTATAAAAGCTAAAAGGGTGTGGAATGAAGTTCCATTAGTAGATGGTAAGAAATTTCATTGGTGAATTATGTTACCAATAATTATAGTGTGTAGGTTCAACTTCATTGTAACAAATGTATCAATTTGTATGGTAGATCAGAGCTATGAGATCCGCTCCCAGGTTTGTAGATATATTCTTAATGATTTAAATTTGATGAAAAAAGATGTTGTTTTTTTTTATATTTCCTTATTTTATTTCCCATCATGTGTTAAATGAAAAGCATTATTGTAAAAAATGATTAATTAGTTTTTGTGAATTTATTTGGCTATCACACCTTCAGACAGCATTGTACTCCCACATAGCATTTGCAATCTGGAATTAAGCAAGGTTACATAAGAAGGGGGAAAACTGAAAACTGGCATGCTCTGGCATGTTTTTATTTTTTAAGCAAGCTATACAAATTATTCTGTTCCTTTATTCTAAGAGTTTTATTGCTTTTGATAATACCAAAAAGATGTCGGTTAAAAGGCAAGATCACAACAGGCGTATTTGAATAAAAGTCATTATTTTGAAATTAGTAAAATGACACTGTTTTCTCTGAAATATTTTATTTAAATGATACAAAGTATCATCCTCACTTATAATGAGGACATTGTGAAAGTCTGGAAAGAAACCCAAAATATATACAAGAATAAAGTAGACCTAAACATAGAAATTAGTAACTGCTAAAGCAAGTGTTAGATATTTCCTTGGGTCATACCTGACTTCCATGTTGATTCCTTTATAAATTCCTCCTTAATGATGCTTACATTATCTGTAATAACAGGATCCCATAAAAACCCACCCCCATTACCTTTGTTTTGCTCTGTATACAGATGCTTATTTCTGGTTGCATTTAGTTTGTAGCTTCAAAAACAGGGCCCAATCAGTGCTGATCATTTGGTCTTAATCATACTTAACTATTGCTAGTAGATCAATAGGCTAGTACAGTGGTTCCCAAACTGTGTGCCTAGGCTCCCCGGGGTGCCACGATGCTCTCATTGGGGTGCCACGAAATGTCTTTTCCGACATGTTGGCACATTGCAAGTGTTTCTTAGAAGCACAATTTTACTCTTGTATAGGAGCTACACAAGATTTAATGTCAATCTGAAGTATTTCTGTCTTTACCTAAATAGTCATTACACTATTTTACTTATAAACTTAAAAAATGGGAAATTATTTTGTGTTAGGGGTGCCTTGAAAAATTATGGAGACCCTAAGGGTGCCTCGAACTCGAAAGTTTGGAAACCACTGGGCTAGTAGATCAGTTCAGCATTTCACTTATATAGATTAAATGATCTGCCTGCTATTAATACTTAATACTAACAGAGAAAAACGCTACTGGTTTTTCTCTATTTACTTTAAGCCTCCTGTAGACTGCAGCATCTTCATACTTACTGGCACATCGAGCAGTACTACTAAGCCCCTGCAAAAAAAATGGTAAAAAAAAAAACACTCCACTGTGCAAAACATTGGCAACAAGAACCTTCCTCTCCAATTCAAGCTTACTCAGAAGCATCAAAATGGGGGCATACTGTTCTTGTGCATGGTTCTTTGTGCATGTTTTGATTCAATAAGTATGTATATGTATATATACATACAATAAATATAAAATATTTAACATGTGTGCACTGGTTCTTCAGAAGTTTACTTTGGTGGACTAAAATTGTTGGAACTACACAAAGAAACTAATTGTTACAAATGATGTTGCTATAATGTCTATTTAAATAGTGCCTTTAATATGTTTTTGTTATACATGCTGCTTGTTTCGCATGCTGCTTGCAAGAATCATCTTCGTATTGCTCATGCTATTTGCAATTGCAACTCTAATGGTGCAGAACTTTTTTCCCATACATAGGTTGTACTTTCACTCCAAGCATATGAAAATTCTTATTACATCAGGATCAAGTACAATGTGTTTAAATATGAATGATCATACATTAAGATATTTTGTAAATATATGACATATATTTATGTAAACACATACCTCTATTGTGAATGACATGTCCTATAAATAATTGTAGGCATATAGGAACATCTGCAATTTGCAGAGAGAAAGAATATCAAATAAAAAATAAAAGAACAAAAATGTCCTCTTATTATAACAGGTATTTGAAATCTAAGACACTACAGCTTTAGTGAATTTACAATTGAAGTTCCATAATGCAAACTACCAGCTGTGACTATGCTGTTGGAGCATGCTGGAAAATATAGCTTCACAAAAGCTGGAGTGCCAATGGATGCCTATGCTTGCACTGCAACGAGAAAGTATTATATGATGTCATATACTGTGGAAATGTAGTAAAATTTGTAAATATATATATATATATATATATATATATATATATATATATAGTGCTTAATGGTCGATTCACCTGAAGAAGGTGTGAATTGCCGTCAGTGTCCAGATATGGTATTTAATAATTCAACCACATTTCTCAGTATGGATCACAGCTTTTTAAATATGCCTATATAAAACTTAACATGTTTTGTTGTGACTGATTTCATCAGTAAGATAAAAATTAGTGTGACAGCACCATATTTAAATGGTATTGCACAACATGTATAACCAATCAGTGATTATTTCATAGGAGCACAACTGCAGATTAATTCATACAAGACTTGGAAATAATCATCAGTGGTATAATCAAATAAAATTCTATTTGTTACTCAGTAAAAATACTCAGAATTTTAATAATACTGAGTAACAAACATTAAACATAGAAACATATAATACTGAGCTGCAACATGCAAAATAAAAAATTATATACACATAAAAACAATGTGCACAATACAGGAAATCCATACTCAATTAATTTAAGTTAATTTAATTAACCGCAAATATGCTCATTGTGTATAAAATCCAATTACATAAAAGACATAGGCAAGACTAATACCTCTTTTCCACCAAAAAAACAGGTTTAGACCTGGGTTTTTACCCTGCATTTTTCCCAGGTCAAAAAAAGATCCCTTTTCCACTGAAGTGTAAATCTGGATTTTTTCCAGGGTTGACACCATTTTCACTGAATGAAGTAGAATATTGTAACCTGCTATGTTTTAAAGGGAAACCCCTTTTTTCCACTGCAGCAACCTGGAAAAAGTCCCAGTAAAAACCCAGCATTGGTCTCGAGAAAAAACCTGGGTCACTTGACCTGGGTTTTTTCTGGGGACCCATTTCCACTAAGAAAAAAAACCTGGGTTAATGTAAATAAACCCAGGTTTTTTATGGCAGTGGAAAAGGGTTATAAGAGGGCACATGTTCATGTAAAAGCAGAACTAAAAATACTTGGGAAGCAAATGATCACATATATTTGGTATGCCAGCAATCACTAATATCAGCTACTAATATAGGCTACTAATAGAGCTCGCCTCATGGTGCGAGAAATTCCTGAATTAAAACGGGAACTACACGAATTTTGTATTGTCACAGAAAAAGGAAGGAGGGTAGGCATGGGTAAGGGGTAACAAGGTGAACAACACAGTTCCATAGACAAGAAAAAAGCACTGGCACAGTGAGAGAAAGGCATGTTAATAGACAACAGTTCTTTGAAAATTGAGTTTGCATTACATTCTTTGTTATATTGACATTCACTGAACAGGAAATTGTCCAGAAAACATATCTGTTTTACTGATTACATTCTATATTACTTATTATTATAGAAAAACATTTACCCAATAATTTAGCAACGGTATCATTTACAAAGTCATACTCATATTTTCTATCAATATGCACTTTGCACTTTATTTCCTGATTGCAAATAAAACCACTTTCTTTTTTTTAAGTCAATAGGTTTCAAAGGTGTGATTACTGGTTAATTCCCTGTCATTAGAAATCATGGTGGATGGAAATGTTAAACATGTAAGTACACTTGACGCAATGGAAACTAGTTAACAAAACTTCAACATAATCATTATTGTGCATAATCTATAGAGTGGAAGTGGGNCAGTAAAGCACTCAGAAAAAAATATCAGCAATTGGCAGCACATAGGTTGGACTGTTAATTAAAATGATACAGAAGCAAATGCAGAAATGTGGGAGACACATTTTCATTTAAAATGTAAAAAGCATTTATCTACAACCTCACTGTTATATTAAAAAGCCTACCATAAGGGTTACAATAATTACTAAGTTCCGGCAGATGACCAATAATTGTAATATTTTCAAATACTTCTTTACTACTACTACTTTAAGAAATTATCTGGAAGACATGTATAGTTAATACATTTTGTCTTGGATTTCGCTGGAGGAAAATAACTTGCTGATGTGCTCATAAGGTAGAGTTGATTATGATGGGCAAAGGTGGGATCTTCCTGGTCAGCCTAGTATAAGGCAGCCTTTGGGCATGGTCAATAGGTCATTTATATATTTTTTCTTTAAATAAGTTCCTAATAGGCAGTTAAGGTCGAGTATGACCCCTCATGCTAAAACCTGCCATGATGTCTCTCAGTAATATATTTAGTCTTATAGAAAAATGTTCTTACTTTTTAAAATAATTTTTATTATCAGCCTTAAAGTGAAATTCTGAGTGACATGATAAATATGACACATAAAGGTAAACACTAAGCTTCAGGGTTAAATTAAACTGTCTATGCCTAGACAAGATCAATTTGCATTCTATAGCTGGGTACATACCAGATCACATGATAAACAAGCTTCAACAATCTTTCCAAATCACATTGCATCTTTTAATGTGATTTTATAACCTAATTTATAACCAAATTCACTAATCCGCCAATGAATCGTGTGTACAAATTAATAGGATTGCTCAATGGGACTTTTAAGTTTTAGGTAATATAACCATTAATATATTGAAGTTGGCCTCTGTTCTGATTGGCTTGACCTCTAGAGTCTGATCGAGGTATGGATACAGTGTATGGTGTCATGGCACAGGGTCATGTACGTGTCCTTTGCAGCTTGGAGATATGTAAGAGCATGCATAATGTGTGATATATCGTTGTTTCTCTCTGTCACTCTGATGTTAAAGTCTTTTACATGCAATGTCATCTTCTTTAACCTCTCAACAGTAGTGTCGCAGTCTCTCATGCTGCACACCCTGGATCCACTCAACATGGCAAACTCTGGGGATCCACAGTCATAACCAAGGGCCAAGTTAGGGTTATCTGTAAGGAACAAAGGTTCACTCGTCCAGAAGAATGTTGGCTTTTGTCGCTTTACGACAGGAACCGCTGGAATAGGTCATCCCACTTCTCGGGTGGCTGGGGTACAAAGCCAATAATCATGCCCTCCTCATTTGTGGACAGGCAATGGTGGTTTTCGCCAATGGTGTCAGTGTATCACCATCTCCACCTGCGTCCAACCACGACCCAGCTGAGACCTACACATTCACAGCAACACAGTCTATTTCACGGTCTTTGGAACAGTCTTTAGGGGTGTAGCATCTTCCTTCCCAGTTTTCTAACTCTCTCAGTTTGTCTGGTCCCATCACGGTAGTCCCAGGGTTTATCCTGGTACATGGCTTCGATCATCTCCGCTCGTCTCTGCACAGGCCAGAATTTTCCACCGTTTACATCTATCTTACGATGGTTTTGTCACCAACTGCTGTTCCTCTGCATCTCTCACTGGCACATTCGGGTCAGAGTTCCCGTGATATCACAGGGTGATTCCACTCTCGTCTTTAGGCACCTCGCTGTAGCATAGCTGTACCGCTTCATATACAGCACGGCTCCTTCATTAGTTTTAAGTGCTTCAGACACCACCCCATCTTNGTATTCTATCTCAGCTTTTGGACACACTGTCCCAGACTCTTCACTTATTGTCATAGTTGATAACGGTAGCTCGCCGGTAGTCACAAACTCTGCCATGTTTGGTTTCTCCTAAGTGGTTTCTCAGGGTCAAGATGGCACCATGCACTCATGTCAAGATGTGACCATGCAATATCAGTTTTCCTGCTCTACAGCTGCATTTTATACCCTCTACCCACAGACCATCTGACCAATCAATAAACTAATTAATATAATGACTAACTTGTTACTTAACCAATCACAAGTACAAAATATGATTATGACCATATTAGGTGCCTTAGTCCGATCAATCATTAACCCTTGTGATCCTGGGGTATCACAAAAGCAGACAATAAAACTGCATAAACTATGGTTAAGTGTTTAACTTATTGAAAAAAAAAATAATGATTAAGTGTAATTAGTAATATGGACAGTATGAAGCTTGGTCAAGTTAAAGCAAAACAAATCATGTAAAAAATAAAGAAAAGATATCTAGAACAGGAACATTAAGGATGTTGTTACACATCTCCAAGTGTAGTAATACATTTTGTTTTATTTTTTCCCAAGTGGCTTTTTTAAAAATGTTCAAACTCGAAGGGCAAATTCTTGGATTTTCAAGATTCTTCTTAATATCTCCGGTAACAAAAGCTAGCCGCATATGTATAAAAGTGCTGCTTGAAATTTCTTTAAACTCTACATAGGTTAAAAGCAGATAGTCCTTGTAGGTATATTATTTACTAAAACTGTCTTCAAAACAGAACATAATGCTGTTGCCTGGCAACTAATGGAACATTGCGGGTGTTTATTATTTGTGCAGTGCATTTAACCAATGAAGTGCACTTTGAGAGTCATCATTTTCTTAAAATTATTATTGTGTACTGGTACACATTTCCTTTCAAGCTAAAACATATTTGCCTGCTTTCAATTCAATTTATCACACAATTATGTGAAATCATATTTAAACTCTGTATTTTAGATGCAAATAATTTGCCCAACCATAGAAACAGTATGTATAGGTTAACAAATGAGTTACCAAAATGAGTTATTGTTGATGAGTTAAAACAATATGTGTCCAGCTATTGGGACATAATCCATATTCATAAAGAAGTCAGTGACTTTTATGTATTTTAGTATGTGGACTTCATAAAAAGTAATTGCAAGAGATCTAAAATAAATTGGCAGAAAAATAGATAAATGATAAAAATAAATATATAGATAGACTAGGACAACGCAAGAAATTCAGGTAGTCAGAAAGCTACATACCATCATAAAGACCGAACTCAGAGTTGCCGACTGTTCCCTGGAGAAAACAAGAGTTGGTAGTATAATGGTGGGGCTGTAGTATGGGGGTGTGATTTCTATACCTGAACGGAAACCCAGGCAAACTTTTATTGTGACTTGAGATCTAAAGATGCTAATTCTTTTGTTAAAGAACATAGGTATTTTTTTTATATATCGTTATATGTGTCTTTTCATCTTTTGTATTCTTTTAAATGGTATCTTGAATCTCAATAAATGTTTTCCACATACAGTATGCTTGTCTAAAGTGCTTTCTATCCATTTCATCCATGTAGAGGGAAAAAATACCTTTATGTCCCTTAAGTACTACTTTTACAGTTTTCAATGCCTTTTGACATTTTTTTGTTTTTTTTTACATTTTAAAAAGTAATGTTTTTACATATCTAATTTTATATGTATATTATTTTTATGTGTATTTTAAATATCTAAATGCATTTGTAGCATATGTTAATTTTTGTTCCACAAAATAACTTTATTTTTAACAATATATCTAACTTTAGTGTATAAGAAATAATGGTTATCATTGTTCTGACATTGTTTNAGTGTTGATTATTTGCTATTATAGAAAGTGAAATAAGTTAAGTTGCTTGATGAATAACCAAACTTCCGAAAGGGTGAATGTTTTTTTATGGTCCTTTTCCTAATAACTAAATGCGGTGCTACTGAAGACTTTATCCACTGCATATGTAATATTATGGGCTGGATTCAGCTTTTCACTCTCATGACTTACACTCATGAGTTACACTCTCATGGGTTAAACCATGTTGAATTGCAGGGGAGGTAAAATGAATGTCAGTGTGTGCATGCAGGATGCTTTATTTTTGCATTTTGCACACAGATACTGACCAGCGTTACTGTTACACTGTTATTACACTTGGGCTAGGAAACATCAGCTGTCACTTGTTATGCTGATTGCACCTAATTAAATTTACGTCCCTGCAATTCAACATTGTTTTACCCATAAGAGTGTAACTCATGAGTGTAAGTCATGAGAGTGAAAAGCTGAATCTGGCCCTATGTCATGATCCTCTTTGTCTTTTCTTTTCCACTGGGGTTTTCTGTCCTACCTGTCTCACTTCACGGTCAACGCAGTTCTTTAGGCAGAAGAAAGAGAGCAATGAGGATGCCCTTGTCAAACAACACCATTACATCTGACACCCTGGAAGCCACGTCACCACATAAGGGGTATTTACTAAACGGTGAGATTGCAGTGAGATTGAAAAGTGGGGCTGTTGCCCATAGCAACCAATCAGATTTCAGTTTACATTCTCCAGTGTGTAAAATGAAACTGAAAGCTTGAATCTGATTGGATGCTATGGGCAACTTCCTCACTTTCCAATCTCACTGCAATCTCACTGCTTAGTAAATATACCCCAAAGTCTTAGCGAAACAAATCCTTACTCTATGATTTACATACCTCCCCATTACATATTTCATTATGCAGACACCCCATCCAGCTGGCAGAAAGATTTTCAGCACCATTAGTATATAGATCCATGCTGGAAATGTCGTGAGAAAGCTGACACAATAGCAGCATACAGATGTGTTGAGAAGCATAGGGCATAATAGTATAGTATAGTACATACTGTATACATATATGTACATACATGTATATATATCATTTGCACAATTTGAAGGTCCCAGTATCCTCTGGTGGAATGGTGGAATTTTAAGTNTCACATATATGCTGTTGATTAGTTTAGTCATTCAGCTACCTCGTTCAGTACATCCTTTTGGCCTAAACTGGTCGTTCAGACTTCGTCACACCTCCTGATGAAGTCTGAACGACATAACGCGTAGAGGTCTACCTTGATATGGTCCAAATTGGCTTCCACCAAAAGTCTCTGTTTTCCAGGACAATAGATCTGTAGTTGCAGACCACGTCTTCCCCTTCAATCAGCTGCTCTCGGACCAGCCTCCAATCTCATCCACTATAAAACACAAATTCAGGGGGCGCCTCGTAGTGTCTTATCCACGGTTAATTTATTTCAAACATATTACACAGCTTGTAGGAATGTTAATACCTTTAAAACATCTTAAAATCAGCATATAAAAGATCTTTCTGTACAATACCAGTCTCGTTGCCGCGTCTCTCACACGCCACTACTCGATCCGGTTGCCATACAGGTACATTCAAAAAAATGTATTTCAAATGAGTAGTATTAAAAAATTTTGTTTTTTTAATCTTTTTTTTAAGAATTATGCTACTACACATGGCCATTGATAATGCTGTATAACCCAGCATTAAAAAATCCATCAATTTATTTATTAACAATGGTCGTGTGTTCGTGTCATAAATGAAAAGGAATATGAACTTGGATGAATGTGCAGAGACTGTGGCTGTAAAAGCAGCATCCTCTATGCATACGCACCTCTGGATAGATCGGACCAGATCCTGTACAATACCATGAATGATTTGAACAAAGTCATGGGTAATGTAAGGGCAATATTAGGGACCATTACAAATGACTGCTTGTTGCAGAACTATATATTATCATATTCTACTACCTTCTTAAATGGACATGTTTGATTAGCTAAATGTAAGAACATTGCTGTCGCAGGGCTGTTTGATTTAAGGGATTTAACAAAGGTATTTTATTTAAGCTTTTGTTTTTGAACTATGAAAAGTTCCCAATGGTTTCTACTAGCAATATCTTCATTGGTTGTCTGTAACTTCAATACCACCAACAAACTGAACCAGCGTAAATATCTTCAACATTCAAAAATGTCAACTTAACCGCTCAGCATGACACAAGGGACCTATTGTAAATTGCCATACCATACATCTATAAGAGCAAACCCATTGCTTGTAGGGCTTCCAAAAATACATTTGCAGATAAATAATATACATTGGGATATGGCATTATATATACAAGCATAAGGGTCTGCTTAGATATAACATAACCTGTATTTTGTTATGAAAGGAACCATAGCTTAAGCTGGGTACACACGGTAAGATAAATTGTATCCAATCGAAAGATTTTTTCAGGAGTGGGTAAAACCATGATGAATTGCAGGGGGG
>JABWIB010001011.1:33883-46540 GCA_016617825.1 Platyplectrum ornatum
TGCTTCTTACATTCTTGGCGATATGGCTTACATTTGTTTGTGAAGGATGTCATGTTTAGAGATTAACTATATGTGAAGTAAAAATTATTTATTATAATTTGTGAGTGTGTGCCCTTTGTCCTCTTCTGGGGGATTAACTAATGGTATATATCATTTCTGGGCAGAGCACCCGGCTGTTGGTTTGATTAACTGGTGCTGCTCCGAGTATTCCTCTTGGTGGTATATATATATATATATATATATATATATATATATATATATATATATATATACCCATCTCCATGAGCTGACAATTGTCTCTTTTAAACGTTACATAGATGATGTGATGATAATATGGGATGGCACTCGTGAAGCCTTTGATAGATTCATTCAGGAACTGAATGTGAACGAGTACGGCTTGTCACTTTCTACCAAACCGAGAGTTACTACCAGTGCTTTCCTTAAAGAATTAGACTTGAATGGTTACTTGGAGTATGGGAGCTGCCATTATTGTAAATGGAAACAAAACATCCCATACTCTCAGTTCCTTCAAGTCAGACGCAATTGTTCGAGTATTGGTAAATCAGAAATTTTCAAAAGGGGATGAGTAGAAAGAAATTATCCTGTTAACTCAGTGGAGAATAGTTTATAAAAAGCTAAGGAAAAGAGTAGAGTTCCTTCTATAATATAAGGGAGAGAGATGTTTTGCCCCTTTGCAACTAATTTCAGTTCAGCTGGCCAGGAAATTTAAAACATTCTCTTGAGACATATATGGCATATATTGCAGATGGATCCGATCCTAGCGTCTATATTACAAGCCGGACCTGAGATTATAAAACCACAAAACCTAAAGAATAGAGTGTCCCTAAACCCTTAGTAGTAGAAAGACCTTTTTCACTACCAAAAATTACTGGGTCCTACCCATGTGGGAATTGTAAGATCTGTCACCATGCACATAGGGAAAGAAAAGAATTTACCAACCAGAGTAAAATCGCAAATTATAAGATCAAATCTCACTTAAACTGCCTTTCCACTTATGTGGTATATACAGTGGAGTGACCTTATGGCCGACTATATATTGGCAAAATGAAAAGAAGCTTAAAAACATGTTCCCTTGAACATACCTGTAACATTACTAATAAAGTGACAAACCATAGTCTTCCGAGGCATTATGCTCAGTGTCACCAATCAAGTTTAGATGGATTTCAAATTAAAACCATTGAGCATGTTCCTAAAGATATGAGCAATTGACCCAGAGAGAGACCTTTTGGATCATAACTTTGCGCTCATCTACCCCAGGAGGATTAAATGAGGATTTTGAAATTACCCCATTTTTATAAGAAATGAGTTGATAAATAAATAAAGAATAAACCCCAACAATGTAATACTATAAAAATAGGTTATGGTCCCTTTAAATAATGTGTTAAAAGGCCAGTGGAACAGAAGGAGTTAACATCTATAGACAGATGTCACTATTATTTAATAGTTATAATAGTAGAGTTACATTCCCAATATTACCCAGTGACTAGCCAGAATTAATCATTTGAATGAAATGTATATCCTGAGCACTGTTTATGATGAAGTCTGATTACTTAGTGACAAAGTTGTAGATAATATTGAGAATCATTTTTTTATGTTTTTTTTTAAATTTCATGATTTGCTAACTTGAATTTGTATTGAATTACAAGTTGTTGTCTATTACAATGCGAGCACCAGTTATAAATCTCTCCAACATCATCCAATTGGGGAACGGTAGAGGGGATTAAACAAGTGTTCAGCCCTCTACTGACCACGTCTCCTGACAAAGTCCCGAGTAAGAGACGAAACACGTAGAGGTTTATACTGCCACCATCCGCGAGACGCTGAGAACAGCCAGACCAAATGTGAAATCTTATGCCCATAGCAGCTGTAGTTTGCCTTGGTGCTCCTGGCTGATGAATGTGTGGGCCAAATTCACTGGTGCCTTATGAAAGATACCTTTATTTATGCTTTTACACAAGAAATATATTCTTAAAAAAGATCTAATTAGATTATAGTGGACTATTTTCTATATTACTTTGTGTATGATGAATTGCAGGGGATGTAAAATTAATGTCGGTGTTTGCATGCAGGGAGAATACCTTATTTTTGCATCTTGTACACAGATACTGCCACCCTCCTCGGTGGTTTAAAAGCGATGTGACGTAACCACGTCACGTACCAGCGTGACGTGTTGACGTCATGTTGCGTCGTAATTCGCCGACAGGGTGGTGCAGTGCTAGGTGTGCCTAGGGCGCAAACAGACCTAGTGCCGACTATGACTGCAGTCTGCATGACTCACACAAATCAAATTCAGATTTACACTTTTTATTTATTAATTTATTAATTATTGCTTTTTTTTTCTTTTTTTCTGCACTTTTTTCCCCTCCGCTGCCGCCCTGCTTGGCCGGCCGCCCTAGGCGCCTGCCCGAGTTTGCCTAATGGGTGCACGGCCCTGGCTGCAGGGCTTCAGTCTCTCTGCAGTGAGTGATGTCTGATGGCGCAATCACTGCACCTAACAATACACAAAATNAAAACTAAATATATTCTAGTTTTGGATTGTCCAAGAGAAAGATATACTTCGTAATGTACATGACCCATATTCTTACACCCTATATTCAATATGATTAAATGTTAGTTTCAAACTTTTAAATGTTTTATTATGTAGTGTAATATTACGGCATAGCTATATTATCTTATTTACCTATAAAATTCAGTGTACTTATATTTTTCTGTTTTTTGGGGGTTACATCTAACAATAACAACAGTTCTTTAATTTACACTTCCATTGCTGCTTAACAGCATTGCTGGTCCTATTTTATTTTTCCATTTACACATGCTGCAATTGAAATGTTCAGCATGAGAAACACTCATTCCTTCTTACATTATCACTTAGTCTTAAGATGAAAATGATTTAAGTGCTAATGTTTAGATTTGATATAAATGTGGCTAACATAATAACACTTTCCGAAATTATTTTGTATGATGGTGTTATAGCTTTTTCCTACACTCTGTATGCTAAACTTGTTATCACTTTCTTTTCACTAATTATACTGCCTGAAACATTCTGCTCAAGATTTACATTTGGCATCTTCTAGTTTATATCAGGTCTTAAAAACAATTATTAACTGCAAACAACAGGGACAGAATTAATTTTGACTCAATAATTAATTAATAATAAAATGTACAAATTATATATTACCACTGTGTAATGAGTGTCATACTTATTGGAATATGACCCATTGGAGTATATATATATATATATATATATATATATATATATATATATATATTTAATTAAGCTTCTAAATACGAAGAGTGTTCAAGCTACCAAATCCCATACTAACTATAATTTTGTACAAAGGAAGAATAATAGCTAGATTGTCATACGTTGCTATTGTCATCATCATCATGATAGCTTTCCACTTTAGAAGTTTCTTTAAGTATGGCATATTGGACAGGATTCAGAATCAGTCAGGTGCACTGCAAGCATGCGCCAGATGAGCACTTCTGGTCCCCAGGTCCAGTCCCAGACTGACAGCCGCTTCACAGGTACTTTAGAAAGGTAGATTAGAAAGACATCACATAAGATTAAGAAGAAATATTGCATCTGTTAAAGTATAAAATATGCAGTAAGTGACTTTGAACGGTGCTAAACATCGGAAGGGGGGCTTGGATGTCCAGTGTTCAAGAATCTCTTGTCTAGCAACCATCAATGAGAACCCAAATTCCAGTTGCATAAATGGCCACACAGTAAAGCAGCCAATTATGGGAGAGTTGTAGGTGCAAGGAAAGATTTAAGAAACTAGTTTGTCCCAAAAATGCCCTATTTTGCAAGTCCAGGAAGCATGAACAAAGTGGTATGTGGAAGATGGCATATTAAACAGTCACCTATTTCTACAGGCAACATAAAACGGCATGGAGTTATGGTTATATACATGCGATGGAGCATTCGAAGATGAACCTCCTGCAACCGAGCCGAACCTAATGCTCCCAAAATACCCGGATGATCCAGAAATTTTCTATGGAGGTAAATTGGGAACATCAATATGTTATTTAGCAGATCCAAATGGTTGGTCACATTTAGAGAAAGGTGAAGATATAATATGAAGATATGAAGAAAGATATAAGGAACATTAGGGCATCTCAAGAAACCAAGTCTGGAAAGGGTGGAAGCAAAGTTTGTGTGCAATGACGGAATTATAAAAACATGTAGACGTGTTAGTGGGGGGTGCAAATTTAGACCAAAGATTCTGGAAGGAGATAAAAAATTCTCATAACTTCTCATATAGGAATCTATTTATATTGCCATGTAGATTACATATAAATTAACAAACAGAAATGTATCCATTAGTACAGTTATACATCCCCCAAAAATATGGTCATAGTATGTTGGATTTTTCTTTGGCTACACAATTTTTCTTTTATTAAGTAGCAGCATGGTGGCTCATTGATCAGTATTTGTCCTGAATGATTAGTGGCTCCAGGGTTAGGTTAATGCTGGGAAGAGTTGCCTCACAGGATGCGTAACTACCGAGGTTGTAATGTGTGCCGCTGCACGTGGCCCTCTGTTCTTTAACTGTCAGATTGACATTTTTAAATAGTGAATGGAACTCCATGTAGGAGTGCTGAGTGCTGTTCATAAATAAACTGTAAACAGCTCAGAGGCTGGAGTGCTGTTCTAAGCTATCAATGTAACAGCTTTTTACCTATATTGAACTAGTTCGACCTCAACCCCACACAAAAATCGATCCGCCCGTTCATCCTCACCGAAACGTCAGAACACATAGTTGTGAGAGATTTCTCTATGTGTTCTTATGTTACGGTTTTATTTGTTAATTTACCATAAACTTTCATCAGGAAAAAGCCAGTGAAATATTGACAGAAAAAGACCAAACAACAACTCACGCCACCTGTGGATCCACCTGATGTCCCAACTCTGACATCTTTCAGAAGGAAATCAACGTGTTTGCAGCTTCCAGCAGGCAAACAGGTACAGTAACCATAACAACCTCAAACAGTAGTAAACAATTTACAAAGTGCATATGAGATTAAAAACATGGAAACATAAAAAAATCTAGTAACTTTCATAAAGTTACCAGGACAGAAAGTAGGAATATTTAGAAAAACATGCTGGATTTCCGTAAGAAATTATGAAATGGCTATCGAACAGTAAGGAAACAGACGCCGAGCGGGATTAATAAAAATAGTACAGAAAATTAGGAAGGGGTTACAAGGATAGGTCATACAAGCAAAATAAAAAAAAGGGGGTACAAAGAAGTATATATTCACCGTTTATGCAAATAGAGATTCTGGCCAGGGATCTTGGTGTATAAATGGCATATTCCTAGCACGATGCTGTGATCCTCAGGAATTCACCAATATTACCCTTCCTTGCCTCCATATTTAAGAATTCCCTGGTCACCTCCCCCCAGACATTCAGTCCATAATTGGCAGAATGGCTGCAGCCAGCAAAATGTGAGAACCGATGTTAGGCGGACTTCTATTGGGAAATGACGATGGCATATGCTATCTCATATATCTACCCCATAGTAGGTATCTCATTGTCCCAGAGTCCATATCAATATTGCTTGTTCTGGTCTTATTGTGGTGATACCAAAGACTCATGGCTTCTGTTTAGTTATTGAAGTGTCAGGCGGTCCCTGGGTTCTGGGCTGTTTCCAGTGACGTGGAAAGTGGAAATTCGCAAAGATTATTTAAGGTTAGGCCTCCTATCATTTTTAAAAGTTATGAAGTTCTATCACAATTAGAAAGGTTTATTTCATAAACTCATCATTTTACTTCTAAACCTGAAATATGTATGTCTCTAGACCACCAAGTGGCTGGTTTATTTTATGCCCCCCCCCACCCCCCCACAGACGTGTTACATGGCACGACACTGCTAATCAAAGTTTCCTTCAAATAATAAATTAAGTCCTGTGTTGGGAGAGGGCACTACTCCCCCCCTCTTTGGTTGTGTAATATCACAGGCTTAACCCCTTTAGCCCTGGCAGGAATTAAAGGCATTTGTGATATATATTAAAGAATAAATGTCCGTCTTTACCTAATCCTGACACCTGGCAACCGGCTTTTCTGATAATTTATCTTCCAAGATGGAATGGATGGCTGAGTGATGTAAGGTCATATGCTCTTTAAATTGTCATCTCTACATAATATAAATCAAACAAACAGATTATAATGTATTTCACGTTGCTAATAGTACAAGACAGATTATGGAGAATGTTATACTTTTTACCTGTGTGGAGATGATTGAAGGTTTTGCACAGATTCCTACTCCTGCATCTGAAACAACTGGGATATCTGTAACATCCAATCTTAGTTTGGTTTGCGGCTTCGAACTACTCCATTGTATTAGAGTCGTTTTCAGCAGCCATACCAGGACAATAGTGTCATCAAATCTACAACATCGACAGGTGATTTTTTCTAACCTATACCTTTATCCTAATCATTANCCTAACATCTCCCTTACCCTATCACTGCTTTTCTATGCTCCATCCCCTCATCCCGAAGAATATCACTAACCGCCCCTTCTATACTTTATCCCTGCCATGCATGACTATTGAGGAAGACTTCAGTATCTACCAAAAGAAGCATTCATAGAAGAAGAGGAAAAGTGGTATAGTTATGTTACCACAATTATATTCTTAAGTTTCTTCTCTTTTTGTAGCATTGTGGTGTCTCATAAAATGCAGATTACTTTTTATTTGCTAGCAGGCAGCTCTTTATCTTCAGGCACAGAATTTGGCTATCATACCAACCATTTGAAGGTTGTGGTCTTCTGTATGACTGGTGACAATATATTCTTAATAGTTATGTGCTCAGCAACACATATTTTAGAGATAGGGGATGAAAGGAGGATGCATGTAAGGTGTTTTTGCAGCCCGTAGGTGCATATAAACTTTAGTATGCATCAATCAATCTTGAAACTATCCAGGAATTACATTTCTGTTATCTGGAAGTTATAAATGAAAAAAATGGAGTTTGATTAAAATTAACTGAGAATATCTCACATAGAAAAGTACCTCTTATCATTTTACAAGTGTTGTTCTTCATACTAACTCATGTATGTGTTAACAAAGACTGGTGCTACACCTCACAGCATACATAATTTATCTTAAATGTTAGTTCCAGGAAAGACTGTCAAATGGTGGACAGTCGTAGTGGACCTTCATAAACAGGCAGCTATGAAACTGAAATATTAGAACACATTGTAGTTACTTTTCTTGCTCATCTGTAAGAAATCTGTTATCATCTATCTATGGTGCTTTATAATTGGAAGATAAAATTTGTAAATTTTTAATTGTACATTCTGGAAAATCAACTTTTCTATAATGATTCATCTATAAGGTGACTGGTCTACAAAATATACATATATACCCAACATATACCTACTATACCTATACCACATATTGTATGGATGGAAACACACAGGGATCCTAGTTTTTTATCTAACAGCTTGATATATAAATGTGTATGAAGAAATAGCTATTGAATCTAAATGATACTGGCAGATGGAAATCTATGCAAATGTCAAGTTATTTTTATTATGCAGATGGCCTATCAATACATCTATATAACAGATCTGCATTTACGTTGTAGCATTTCCTATGAGCGTAACATTGCAATACACACATAAGTTAGAGTCAAACATGCACAACATGGCTAACTGTTAAAAGTAGATTATTAAAAAGTTTTTCTACACTGATAAGTTTTCTGTCAAGCTGTGGTATATTTGTTGCACATGGAGTTCATGTGTATCAGTGATAGAATGGAGAAAGAAATATATTTATTTTATCTATCCTGAATTTATATATATAAATTTAATCTGCTTGGTTAAATATTCTTTATATCACCTATATATTTAAAGCTATGCCCTCTTTCAGAGACAGTTTTGCAATTTAAGACCTATGTATAAAGTGTAAAGGAGGTTTTTATTGCCCTTTCCCTGTGGATATGTCACAAGCAATTCAAGAGTTGCACTACAGATGCTCAGACATTGACTACTTGTGTCTGGATTGGCTGCACAGGTTTTGGTGCCATGCGCACTGACTGGTCCTCAGATCAAGCTCAGGTACAGAAGGTTACATTTGTCAACTGAGGGCATCATGAGACTGGGTTTCTTAGCCACAATGCCAAGGAGTTGTGTTCTGCTACCTCTGTGGAGAGATGACATTTAAATAGCTGTCTCACATATCTCAGGTTGTTCAGACACCCAAGAACATCTTTGAGTATAAGACAACTAGAAAGTAGAAAACAAGACCATAAGATGGAATATGGCTCTGAAGATCCACTTCTTTGACTCGCACTTGGACTAGAAAAGCAGTACCATGGCAAGTGGAGTCACGGCAGAAAAGCCTATGTATTCACATTTTAAGTCTGTCCCTTGTTTACCATGCCTGTCTTGTTAATAAACCTATTGTAATATTGAATTGGGACTCACCTAACATCCTTACATGATAGAGTCCTTGTAGGATGCTTGATTTAATTCAGCACAGAAAACATTATGCAATTAACTTATACAAACTCTTTTGACGTAGAATAATACATATTTTGTTGACCAGTGTTATCAGGTTTTATAATATTAAGCAGGGTGGCGATCCGACTTTCTGTCTCTCCATGTTTCCCAGGTCTCCCTTTAGAACAAATGATATTATAAGGGAGGTAATGACATGTGCTCCAGAAAAAAGTTCTAAAACACTTGCACCACTGGCGGTCCCTGAGGATGGAGTGGATGGGATAAGGATTAGCAGCTAAACACAACAGTTATGCTACTATTGAGCAGTATCTGATCACATTGAAGAATACTAATCCAGTATATGCATCAAGCTGCTACTGACAAAGTAATTAACTCATTTTATATCTCATTATTTCCTTATTACATTCTATACAATGGTGCTTTGTATTTTTTTTTTTTTGTTAAGTCCTACAATGTTTAAGAAGCAGTCATACCAAAGCAATATGCTAAGACTCACAACATCTTTTCCTACTAGGGTATTGTGTAACTGCTAATTCACACACATTCACTGTGAATAAATATAGGGACTCACAAATCCATCTATGATAAGGCACGTTTCCAAATAAAATAAGTCATTAACCTTTCAAGTCCCACAGTTTTTTTGGCTAGCAATATGTTACTATAATATATTGCAGTATTTTTTTAGGTTCTCTTTATTTATACAATAGCACAATTAGCAAAATAAGCTTTGAGGGCGTCTGACAACTTCCTAATAACTTACATGTTGTGTTAGTAGCACTTTACACTTGGGATACTGGGTAGAACAAATTCTGTTGAATTGCGGAAAATAGCAGACAAAGCAATAAATCACATTCTTGTTATAATGAAATATGCTGAGCACACTGTTCTTTCAATGAAATTTGGCCTTTCTTTTTTTACTATTTTCCCTTGCAAGCAAATTGTATAAAATCCAAGTTTAATGCATTGTGATTACAAAATAAAAATATAGAAAAACAAAACGCATAGAAAGTGGCATACTGCTGGAGCAACAGATTGTATTATTGTTGCGTTTAGAATATTTTGTTATATTTAGCTTTTTTTTATTGTGTGCACAGAGTAAAAATGATGACAAATACCTCTCTTTTAAACGTAAAAGTTAAAATCCTATGATATATTGCTTAACTTCAAATTGTTTAATTGCAAAATATAAGTATCCCGTATATACTTGATTATAGGTTGACCCGAATATAAGCCGAGGCACCTAATTTCACCTAAAAAAGGGATAAATATAAGCCCCCCCCCATTATGTCTGTCTGTCACCCCTGTGGAAGCCCCCATAGGACTGCATTGTCTCTGGTCTCTATGTTCCAGCTCCTATAGATCTTCCCCTATATATCTCTATTGTCCCCCTCTATCCCGCATGTGCAGGGTTAATATAAGGCAATGTAAAGCCCCTGTGTCATGCTGTAAATCATACAGCACACTATCATGCCTGTGTCAACTCTGTGGGCTCAGTGTTGAGTGTCATGCTGCATGCCAGTGTCACACTCTCCCTCTCCTTTTCCTTATCTCCATCTTAGCTCTGAGCAATTTGTGCAGCTTTGGTATCTGGGAACAGAGAGTTAAACGCTGCCACACATAAGAAGGCTGCCACCCAGACCATGCCAGCTGCACTCCGAGTGATGGATCTGGCTTTAAAGTGACAGCAGTGGAGGGAATGAAGTTACATTACATTACACTGCTGATCAATATGGTCGGGATTCGGCTATGTGGACTGATAACTGTAATTCAGACCCAGCAGCACATCCCTGCATCATCCAGGACTATGACTCGTGTATAATCTGAGAGGGGCACTTTCAGCACAAAAAAAATATGCTGAAAACCTTGAGTTATACTCGAGTATATATGGTACTTAATTATATAAGAGGTTTTACATTTTCTTGGGTCTGATTCAGTGTTTTTGAGCAAAGGTAAAACAGGTGCAAGTGTACACCTGGACAAAATCCAAAAGCTAAACTGTAAGGGAGGCAAATTTAAGTATCCTGACTCATGGCTCTGCGTAGTCTCTCCAGCTCTCATACCAGTGTGCCTTTACCCTTGTGTTCATCTGTTATGTTTCAAAAATTCAAATAAACAGATTTTTTTTTTTTAAGTATCCTGATTCAACTCTAATTTTCTAATTAAATATTAAACTATGCAGTATGTGAGTGTTTTGTGCAATAGCAAAGTATATTTTCAGCATGAAATAGGAATACAATTCACATGCACTACTGACATTGGTTTAGCTCAGGACTACACTTTTTAAAATATGACCTTTCTTTGTTCCGTTTGTAAGAAACTAACCTCTTTCCCTCAATCATCTGCCACACAAGGACAACATGACTAATGACAAATTCAGTCCCACCTGCAGAACATTCACATGCCCCTAATTTACATGAATTAAGATAAAAAAAGAGGTCGCTCCTAGGGAGCTGAATATGAACATCCTGACAGCAAAAAATGGAAGGACCACTGGAGGGAGCCAAACCAGACAAGTGGAAGTCTTGCAGGATGCTAGGCGTGTTTTTCGGGCTTAACCCTTTTTATATATTTGTCCTTTTACTCAAATATTTTTCTTTGTACAATGTTTTTTCTGTATGTTGTTTTTTTAGGTTCTAAATCCTATTTTATAAATTTATATATTTTATATATACATATTTTATATCCGCTTATATCCACTGGCCCAGGGTGCCAGTAAATGCTGAAATTTCATCCAATTGTTCCCATGTTCTAGCATTCATTAATAAAACTAGACTAATAAAAATATAGAAAAACAAGACACATAGAAAGTGGCATACTGCTGCAGCAACAGATTGTATTATTGTAACATTTAGAATATTTTGTTATATTTAGCTTTTTTTATTGTATACACAGAGTAAAAATGATGACAAATATCTCTCTAAAAAGCTAAAAAGTTACAATCCTATGAGATATTGTTAAACTGCAAATAGTTTAATTGCACAATATAAATTACTTAATTATATATGAAGCTTAACATTGTTTGGGCTGATCCAAAGTTTGGGAGTAAGGGTAAAACAGGTGCAATCGCAGTCCTGGACAAAAGTTTGATGTACCATTACAAGTCTATAATTCTTCATTTTGGTGTTTTTATCTTTACACAGCACATGCCCAGTGCCATACAGTGTGTCATCTGTATGCATAAGCCTAGGTTACTTTTTGTTTAGGTTGTATTTATTAACATGTTTTTTTTCTGTCAGACAGGGCATGGATACGTGGTACAGGTGGGGGGTGTCAACTTAGTTATTGGGGAAATATCTGTGATCAGAGGCGCACCCTTATAATGTGAACATCAGGTGGCCTATAGCGGGACTGATCCGCTTTGTCCCATTGAGGGGGCTTGTGAAAATAAAACAATGAGCCGGGGGAACGGGGAGGGTGGGTAAGGTAGGTTAGTGGCAACTATTACACAACCAAGGTTGTCTTTAATTTCAGTTATTGACACCCCTCACCTAGAGACTATTCTCTAAATACTTTATTACCAAATTTTATAGTCTATAACAATTTCATTAGTTTGGTCCTACAATTCCTTCAGTAAACCTTTGTCACCTTTTAAAATCCAATAAAGATGACTGTGTCTTTATATCAAGGTTATTAGTTTAAATATATGTGTGTTTAGGGTAAGTCAATCATTGCTGGTTTATACATTTTTACATTATTATAGCATATGATCCTGCGAGATCTTTTCATTTAGAGGTAGCAGAACAACATGCTAATTGCAATGAAACATGTAGATCTAAAACACGTATCCCTTTTGGCTATGACACCTTTCTTTTAGTTAAAGGTATAAAAAAATAAGCCCAATTAATATGTTTCTCAAAAGAAAACCAGAACATCTCATAACTTACATGTTAGCGGTGAATGTTCTGGCTTGTTTACAGCGTGGTCTTTACATAAACAATTTAAAGATGGCAAATGTCTAATATCGCAAATCATTTCTTTTCACTACAGTCAGAAATACGGTTTAGTAACATTCAGCAATGCATAGTTTAATATCAAACTTTCCATCTAGGGGTATATTTACTAAGCAGGGAGATTGCAGTGAAATTCGAATTTGGGGAAGTTGCCCATGGCAACCAATCAGATTTGAGCTCTCAGTTTCATTTTACACTCTGGAGAATGTGAAC
>JABWIB010001011.1:47275-61739 GCA_016617825.1 Platyplectrum ornatum
TTGCTATGGGCAACTTCCCCACTTTGCAATTCCCCTGCAAATTCCCTGCTTAGTAAATATACCCCATACTGTCACTATGGATGCATAGGCAAACTCAGGGGGGGTTTCTGGTTGCCCAGAAATCCCCCTTAGTGTAGCTGTATTATATGCCAGTTATATTAAGTATTAGTTGCTGGCACACTGTATAAAATAAATTAGAGGTCTGAGGTGGCAGTATTGTATGTTCCTTCACAGTATACAAATANATCCAATATATACTTTATATAGTGTGTCTACTCCAGACCCCAATGTCATGTGGCTGGGAATGGTGCACTATATCAATACATATTAAGTATAAAGGGTGTAAGGGTATATCACATATTGCAGGGTGTATTAATGGTGTGGAGATTACACTATAAAAAAAACAGTATCTCAACAGCACCATACATGCTTTGAAAACCCCCTTTCCAAAATTCTGCGTTCACCCCTGGGATGGGCGGGCTAATGTCCTCAGGTCCGTCCATTCATAGTATTGATGGGGGTTGGAGGCAGTCATTTACATGAAATCACTTAGTCCAGGTCCCTGCAAATTTTCTGGGTGTCCCTGCATACTGAAAGAAGTGCCCGGGTTTTGGCAACCCTGTGAAAAAAATAAAAATCAATATCAGCTCATATAAACTGAGATGTATATAGGTGATTCATGCTTTTGATATATTATAGAAAGAGTATTGGTATAACATTCTTGGAAAAACATATGAATAAATGTACTAGTGAAAATTTGTTTTGATTGTATATAGAACAAAATATATACATATATTTGTATTTAACAACACCTTGAATCAATTTTAAAGATGAATATCTAAAATTAGCTAATATGGAAAATATAGCATGTGAACAAAAAAGTTGTTTGAAAAAAAACTAAAGAAAATGTTTAGAAAACTACAATAAGAAAATTACATATTTCCACAACAAGTTTTTCTTTTTAACATGAATAAAAGAATTTGGAAACAGATCCTTTGACTTACAAGCTCAATGGATGACAATGAATCCAGCTGCATAAGTCTAGTCTGTGGATTATCTATTGTACGGTTCTCTTAAGTCTGTACACATGTCTTCCCAGATTATTATATTAAAATGGAGGCATTTCAAAAGTTCTGTTTTCTTCCATGAAAGTATATCATTCGGGTTCACTAACTCAAAAATGATGACAGGAGGAAGCTGGGTCTTTTATTGTAAATGTATCTAGTGTAACAGTTGTGTATTACATTGGAAAATGCCAAGGACTCAGCAATGACTGCAATTTTAAAAACATTTAGCACATTGTCAGAGCAATTTTCACCCCGGGTCAACAGCATTCATAGAAAAGAGGAAGGTGTGAACTGCTTAGCGGGTTTAAAAAAAAAAAACACTATGACCCTAAAAGAACAAGCTTTGGAAGCCAAGTATGTATGATTTCATTGTAACACTGAATGCGGGACATGTTTTTAAATGCCATTCAGTCAGAGATACAGATAGATGAGCATATAAGGGACCTATTCAGTTGTTTTGTAAGTCGCAACTTATTTTGTCAAATTTTTTAGTTGTGTCCTATTTATAAAGCTATTTAATTGTTTTTCACCCAACTTAACCATTGCTTGTTATTTTGATCATTAGTGGTCAAAATAAGGTGTCCGTAGCTGCTGTCAATGGAATTGTTACAGCGTATACGCTGCTGCTGAGATGGTTACACAGAGGTATACAAATGTAACAATTTTATTGAGAGAATGGTTATACTACGATACTCATTCATAGCTGTAGTCACATAAGCAAGTCCCGTTATAATTGCAAGGGATTTCTAATGGAGGCATACGCTGCTGCTGCTGCCCCATAGCACTTAAAAAAATCCTCATGTACTCTCCGAAGTGCGAGAAAAAAATAGATCATGACCAATTTTTCAAGGGCAATTAGAAACTACTGAATATTGTTTTTGTGTGTGAAATTCAATAAGCTAATTAAAAAATTTAATTTTTTTTGCTCTGTGTACAATTGAATCAGGCCGAAAGTATTCTAGGGCTCAAAATGGGGGTATGCCATACCATCAATTCTCCCACTAAGTTTATTAAAAAACTAAAAATCTCCAATTGCTTCTATTATTTTAGCTACCATGCCAATGCTTCCAAATGTCCCCTATGATCACTGAAGTATCCCATATAACCTCTCACTGCACCGTGTAAGACTTTGGACACTCTGAAGACTTAAACTCCTTTCACACTGCTAAATTACCCTGTTAATTCACAAACTACCCTGATCAACACTGTTCACACTGAACCATGGTAGTTGGTAGGTGGAACATGAGTTTCATTGTTATCATAGAGCCGTGATTGGCTTAAAAAAGTGATGTCACAAAAAAATTAAATAGAAGATAAATAGTAAAAAAATAAATTTTAAAATAAAATTAAAAGTATTATAAGTATAATACTAAGTATTATAAGTAAATACTTTTAACAAAAATTAATAAAGAATGAATTAATAAAAATTGTATAAAAAGGAAAAACTTTAATAAAAAATTATTTAAAATTAATAAAAATAATATTTAACAAATAATACAATTAATAATTAAAAAATAATTTAAAAATAAATAATAAACAAAAAATAAAAGCAATAAAAAACAATAAATTATGCAATCAAATATTTTTATTAAACTTTTTTTATTTTTTTACACAGGTTGGTACTGGTGTTGGATGTTGTATACACTGCTCCTACAGCACCGATCAGCTAATATAACGGGTGCTGTGTATACAAAACCACATCACTGAGTGCTTTGGTTCATAAAGCACATGTTTTAGTTGCAGAGCTGTGCAGTAGGGAGCAGCGTGTTTACATCTTTCACGTGGCGATGTATACACCAGTGAAAGCGCCAGATCACTGCTTGGTGTCTGCCCAGGTAACATTACCCGGGCAATACCGTTCACACAACCAATTACCCGAAACTAAGCAGGGTAAAACCCTGTTTATGTTCTAGGTAGTACACCCAAGCAACACTGCCCAGATACTTATGCCTGTGCCGTTCACACATAACGCACTACCCGGGCAATTCAGTCAACCCATGACTTACATTCTCATGGGCAAAANCATGTTGAATTGTAGGGCAGGTAAATTGAATTAATTGCAATTAGTATTACAGGTGATAAGTCATGAGAGTGACTCTGGCCCAATGTGAGTATTTATTACAATGCATATATCTAATCAACAGAGGCTTTTTAAAACAAAAAATGTTGTCCATAGCAATCATTCAGATTGAAAATAAGATTATGAAATATGTAATATGAAAGTGTGATGTAAATTGAGTTTGATTACTATGGGCAACAACTTGATTTTTACATTTGGCCATTCTTAAAAATATATTCCCAAGTTTTGACCTGTATATGCTAATATTGAAATCATCACACGTGCATGTGTTCCCTTTTTTCTCTATTTAGTTATTAAAACATTATGTCCATCTATATTGATGTTCCATACTACTTTGTACATAACATGCATACACAGCTGAAAAGGGGCATTTACCAATTTTTTATTACAATAGGGACATTTTATGATCTTGGAGCTCCATTTACATTGTCCAGTTATTGTGTGGATGTTTCTCTAATTGGACACAGAGAAGGCCAGGATGATGTTGGACCAAATGTATCGGCTCAAACAGGTGTATTTGTCAACATCATAATATTTTTGGGGTTTTTTTGTATTCTAAAAATTCTCCATGTTCATTAAAGATGCCTTGTACATGTTCCATGTTTCAATGTCTGAATACATGTGTATGTGTGTTTGTGTCAGTGTCTGTATGAGATTGAACGCCAATGTATCATTGTTTGATTTCTTAGTACGTGGTCTGGTCTTTTTATGTAGAGTCACCATGTGGTTTTTTAATTAGAGCTATTTTTTGGATCATTGTCTGCTATATTGTTTTTTTATTAGTGTAAAGTTGTACATTTTAAAGGTTATGGCAAACTTTTTAAAGTTGGAAATACACATAGCAAATTACACTTACTTTTTTATATTACATTACACAAAGGAACAAGTCATCACATTGTGGAGGATAGTACACACCGTGATGAGCCGGCACTTGTGCACCAGGCAACACTACACACACACGTTGCTGCACCTTCTGTCCTACCAACATCAGTGGCTCCATCGTGTGTACCACCTCCAGCAGCTTAATTTTCTGATCAGGTCCTGCTAAACATACAAGACCAACAATGGAATTTAGTGAAATAACAAAGGTAACACAAGCACAAATCACACAATGACCTCTGCACAATCACAGCAGTATTGTCATTTGGCCTAAGCAGGCAAAATTCTGAAGTTGACCTACTAAATGTTCTAATTGTGCAACAAAATAACCAGTTACAAGGCCTACGGGCATGAATGATGGAAATTGCCATGTCCAGCCCAGAGCCTGCTCAGTGCTCTAGAGCCAGCCTAGTCCTTGCCGCCTGCTCCAAAGTCAGCCGAGTCCTTGCCGTCTGCTCCAGAGGCTGCCGAGTCTTTGTCGTCTGCTCCAGAGCCAGACGAGTCCATGCCATCTGCTCCAGAGCCTGCTGAGTCCATGCTGTCTGCTCCAGAGCCTGCTGAGCACATGCCGCTTGCTCCAGAGCCAGCTGAGTCATTTTTGTCTGCTTCAGAGCCAGCCCAATTTCTTGTCGTCTGCTCCAAGGCTAGCCGAATCCTTGTCGTCTGCTCCAAAGCTAGCCGAATCCTTGCCGTCTACTCTAGAGCCAGCCGAGTCCGTACCATCTGCTCCAGAGCCAGCCAAGTCAATGTCATCTGCTCCAGAGCCAGGCATGTCTTTTTCGTCTGCTCCAGAGTCAGCAGAGTCCATACCATCTGCTCCAGAGCAAGCCAAGTCCATGCCGTCTGCTCCAGAGCCAGCCGAGTCCATGCCGTCTGCTCCAGAGCCTGCTGAGTCCATGCTGTCTGCTCCAGAGCCTGCCCAGCTCATGCTGTCTGCTGCAGAGCCTGCTGAGTCCATCCTGCCTGATCCAGAGCCTGCTGAGTCCATCTTGCCTGCTCCAGAGTCAGCCAAGTTCTTGCCACTTGATCCAGAGCCAGCCAAGTCCATGCAGTCTGCTCCAGAGCCAGCCGAGTCCATGCCGTCTGCTCCAGAGCCTGCCGAGTCCATGTCGTCTGCTCCAGACCCTGCCGAGTCCATGNTGTCTGCTCCAGAGCCAGCCGAGTCCATGCCGTCTGCTCCAGACCCTGCCGAGTCCATGCCGCCTGCTCCAGATCCTACCGAGTCCATCCCGCCTTCTCCAGAGCTTGCCGATTCCATATTGCCATACTGCTCCAGAGCCTGCCGAGTCCATGCCGCTTGCTCTAGATCCTATTGAGTCCATCCCGCCATCCCTCCAGAGATCTACCTTGTCCATCAGCTATGCCCAACTTCGGCCTACTGTAATTAATAGAAGATCTGGAGATGTGCCCCTTTGGATGGTTCCCAAGGCACCTGGAATCCAAATTCCACAGTTACAAATTGGACTGTGGTTTTCTGTCCCCCACCTAAGGGCATATACAGACTATATTTTATGAGCTGTTATTACCATAAACTGTCCTTAGAGGCTGATGTGGGACTCACTGGCTTGCTAATCAGTGGCTGTGTCATTATTCTCAGTAACTGTGCTCTGGCTTTATATTCTCCTTCCTCCCAGAGCCAAGTGCAGGTCATTGCTCCTTGTTTGCAGTTCCTGTCTTGTGTGTGTTTGTGGTTTCCTGCCTCCTGCTCCCAGTCTCTATCCTGTAGTGCTTTATTGTCTCTGTCTGTATATGTGCAGTCACTGTTCCCTGTCTCTGTGTATTGTACCTGCCTCAGTGCGCTGTATTCCAGGAGTGCTTATTCTCTGTATATTCTATATGCCTGAATGAGCCCTATCCGAGAGTGCTTATTCTCTGTATATTCGACCTGCCACAGTGCGCTCTATACTAGGAATGCTTAAAAGTAGGCAAAATGACTGGGTCATATTAATATTTATTTACAGTTAAAAAATAAATAAATGTCCATAAAACACCAATGAACCTTTTTATAACTGCCTTCTACAACAATTATTATTACGTCATTCAGCAGTCATTGTTTTTTTTATATATCACTACACACATTTGGCAAAAAAAACTCTATAATTTGTTTTTATGAGACCTTTGTTTTATATGTTTACTATTGTTATAAAAGAAAAAGTTGCTTATTTTAATGTAACTGTTATGTGCAATACTACTGACAAGGATTTAGGTTACGTTTTATGTAACACTTCACATATATTTGCATGTTTTCACTTGAATACATTTAATAACTTGTTTTTAATGATTAGAAGTTTAATATTCAGTTGCATAAAGAACATTACTGTATCCCATCTGCCTTAGTCAATAATCTAGTTCTTGCAGTTATGATTGTAAAATCTATTGAGTATTATAAAAAATTAGCTTAATACTTTTTAGCTTTTCTTCATAGAACTGGCATCAACATAAGCACAAGATTAATCTATTGTGACTGCAACAAATAAGTAGTTCTGTTCAGATTAAAATAATTAAATAAATAAAATTGCGCTATCAGCTTCTGCTGATATTATCCCCCAGGACATATACCCAGGTTTGCTTAAAATAACTGGATTAAAGTCATTTGAAGTTTAATATAGTTGCTGCAAAAGCTGCATTTTATTCAGCACAAAAACACTTTAATTGGACAAGACCGGCACTAATGCCTAAAGTACTCTGTTCAGGCAGTGGCCTCTTACAAATATACTGATTAAGTCAGAAAAAATTACTAGTCAGAGGTTAAAAAAGAAATTTTGTCTAATTATGGTGAAGTTATTAAGGAAAATTATGTTTATCGTTCTTCTGAAACTGCTGATATTTTGAATCATCTCTTTCAAGAGATTTTTTAGCAAAAGAAAATAATAAATATATTTAATTGACTATGGAGCTACTGGAAAAGGGAAAAATTGCTAGAAAACTGTATTTAAGAAAATTCATTTTGCAGAGTGCTGATTTCTTCTAAACACTATCATAGTATACCTATCATTAGAAAGTTCTTCAATTGCAGAATTTTCAATTTTGATTGCCAAAAATGAATATTAAATGATGCTTAAAAAACATTTACCATTATGAATATTGTTTATAAATGATGCTAGGGCTTGCTGCTATGGGATGTGATTTGTCCTGTCACATTATCTGTATCCATTTGGGACACCCGTAACATTTTCTGCCAAAAACCAGTTGACGATGTTGAAAAAAAGATTTGTGAAACAATCGTTTGACATAAATGGTCAACAATTTTGCTTACCAGGCTGATAAATCTGTAAAAAATTATGAATATGAGAAAGTAAATGTATTTACAGATTGGCAGCCAGTAAAATGGATCAGTTAATAGTCCTACTTAGTATGAAATATGAGACATTTATTAAAAAGATTTGCATTTAGGCATACACCTCATTTCTAATAAAGCTGTGTTTTATTACCCTGTTGACAGACCAAAGTCTGCAGTATGTTTTTTTTTACAAAATCCATTAGGTCTTTCAACACATCTTTTACCGAGTACAATGTTATAATATGCAAATTCATGTATAAATGTTTAAACTCCCAAGTACTGCTTGCATCCTGAGAGGGGCATACTTTGTCGTTGGGGACATAACCTTTACGGTCTATGGAGTTTTATAGCCCATGATTGCTCCCTTAGGGCTGGATTCAGCTTTTCACTCTCATGACTTACACTCATGAGTTACACTCTCATGGGTAAAACCATGTTGAATTGCGGGGGAGATAAAATGAATGTTAGTGTTTGCATGCAGGGAGAATACTTTATTGTTGCATTTTGCACAAAGATACTGGCCAGCATGATGCCCATGATAGTGTAACTCATGGGTGTAAGTCATGAGAGTGAAAAGCTGAATCTGGCCCTTAGTTATTACAATATTCAAATAAGCTCTAGGGAAATGAGCTATATCTCCACCATCAACTATTAAAGGTAGTGTTCCTCTAGTCACATTTGACCCAATTAGAAGCCTTTGAAATATGACTGGAAATGAAAGCCAGAAAACCACTTCCTTAAGGAAGAGGTGCCCATCTAAAGACAGCTGTTTCAGTGTTCTTGCCCCTCATCATTGCAGAGCTGGGATCTGGTTGGCTGATTGGTGATTGGTTGGTGAGAGGCCTTCAATGTAGCTAGAAGGGAACAGGTTTTCTCCATAGGGAGATCGCCATTATGGAGTCTTGTAGGCCAAGCATGCTCCATTAGTAATTACAATATTCCAAAAAAGGTCTAGGAAAATGGGCTATACCACTTAAAATATTAAACAAAAATAATTGTTTTGCTCTTAAATAAAACTGTCAGCTTTATTAGAATACAACATAAAATAATTATAACTAAAGGGGGTGAGAGGCGGAAATCTTACAGCATGTGGACTTGTCTGTTTGGTCTCAGCAGGCAACCAGATAGTGGAGAAGAAATCACAACAAGAGAGAAAATACAGATATCGAAGATTGAGATTGGAAACAGGCGAGATGAAAAGTGCAGGAAACAGTGAAACGAAAGGTGGGAAATTCTGATAGATACCTAATGAATCACTAGTGTGAATTCAGCCACGAATTGGGAATCACTAACTTAAAAAATAAACTTTATTAATACTTTGTTAAAAGGGGAATATAGGACACCTTTAGTTCAACTGTAGTCCTATATTCTCTAGACAACATACAAAAATGAAATGAAAGATTTTAATAGGAGGAGACTATAATCTCTCTATACTCTCCCTAAAAGACCCTAATCTAATACTAATACTAAATTGAAAGGTCTAAATCAAATTGTTAAGTATTTATCTAAATGTAAAGAGCCTAAACTTCTCTATTTTAAGTGCCTACCATACAAGATACCTATATCTATATCTAAAGTGCCTGTTTTCATGTATCTACGGCTCCCTAGTTTGAGTTGTCCAGATTTAATGTTCTTGTGATCAACAGATCAGAATTACGATTAGACATTGGAAAGGGACCAATTAGGGAGAGGTAGAATTAGGTTAGGTTATGTTCCGGGCAGGGGCGCTCTTATCAGGGCGGTCCCTCTGCATTTATTTAGGCAGTTTAGTATTAGTATTAGATTAGGGTCTTTTAGGGAGAGTATAGAGAGATTATAGTCTCCTCCTATTAAAATCTTTCATTTCATTTTTGTATGTTTGTCTAGAGAATATAGGACTACAATTGAACTAAAGGTGTCCTATATTCCCCTTTTAACAAAGTATTAATAAAGTTTATTTTTTAAGTTAGTGATTCCCAATTCGTGGCTGAATTCACACTAGTGATTCATATAAGTCCACACCGTGTGTTTATGTTATTCTAAGCTTTGGGGTCTTTCAAGTTGGATTAGATCAACATCTCGTTGACCACTTCCAAGGTGTGTTGTGATTTGTAGATACCTAATGAACCTAATGTACTACATAAGGGTATATGTAGAATAAGTCACCAGGAAAACCTAGGAGATAACAGAATCTAGATAGAAATAATCCAAAGCACAATTGAAAAATGTTTGGATAACACTAGATGAAATATTTATTTATTTATTAACAGGTTTTTATATAGCGCCATCAGATTACGTAGCGCTTTACAATTTAACAAGCAATAAGACATGACTGGGTGGTAACAGACAGAATGGGTGGGGAAGAGGGCCCTGCTCGCAAGCTTACNTTCTATAGGATATTGGGGATTGATACAAAGGGGTAAGTGCTATCATTATACAATGGATGGACCAGCCAGGTTGTATCGTAAAGTGCTCAGTGCTCTAATAGGGCGCATAGTAGTCAAGGGAAGGATGAAACAAGGGGTGGTCAAGTAGAAAGGATTCTGGGAGAAGAATAGTAGAGGCAGGGTAGGAACAGGACAAGTCTGGGATCTGGAAACTAGGCTGGAGGCAGAAGTCGGCAACACTAGCTGGTCTCAATACTGGAGCTGGCAGCAGACAGTATAACCGGCACGTGTAGCATACACTTGATGTCTATTTATAGGGAGGCTGGCCAATGCATTGTGAATTTCTTTCATGGCATCCAACAGGATGCCCTTATTCCAGGCAGGATTGGCATGTTTAAGAGTGTAGCAGATGCCAGCACATGGCAGCGTTTTTTTTCAAGCACTCTTTGGTTTTAATTTAATATTTAGAAAATATTAGTAAGAAAAATAATTATGTTTAATTGACTATAACAATTTTCCCTGTACAGGTATAGATGTGTAAGCGAATATAAAAGCATAGCTTTCTAGATGTTGTTCTATCCTCCAATCTCTTATCTGTGCTGTATTTTTATTAAACATACTAATAAGACCACTGTATTTTTATACTGCAAATTGGACCTGAGCTAGGACACGCCTTCTACCAAATGTAACTCACTACACAATTTTTTAATTAGCACACACTGGGTGTTACATTGCTGTGCCAAGGAAAGTCAGAAAAGTTTAATTGGCTTGTTGCTAACCTCCTAATATTGTTGCTCCACTGCTTTATCAAATAATTGGCACAAATAACAAAATTAAATGAAACCATAAAATACCTTATACTAAATGTGACTTATACCTTTTTTATATGTATAATTTACGCACCCTTGATTTATGTAAAACCAATAATATTTGAAAGAACTTTAACATTAATCTTAGAAATTGTATGCAGAAATAGTGAATCATAGATTATGTTCATCATATTTATACATTCTTTGAAGTTTTCAAACAAGTTAATGACGATGATTTCGAAATTAACTCCACTAACAGCAATCTCCATTAACAGAGATGATATTTTACAGCTCTGACTGTTTTATAGGGGAAAGTGCTTGTGTTTCTTGTGACTAGCACAGTTACAAACCCAACTGTTCTGTTCAAAGATTATCATATGGTGCAATCTACTGGGATTTGGAAAGTAGGGCACGGAGAAGCACCTTCAGTGTTTCCTGCTTGAAGCTTAGGTATTAACTGTTAATATCTTTATTTTTGGAGAGGGGTGATATACATAAGAAATTTAAATGTTTATATTATGAAAAGAGCAACTGCACACAGGCTAAAATAGAATAATATTTTACAACTTTTTTGTAATTAAAATGCCTTTAATGTTATGTATGTGTGACTCATTATTTTTTGTGTATATCCTTTTCATTTTGTGACTGCTTTTTAAAAGTACATCCCTAGCTTTAGTAATTTTGTTCTTTTATTAAGGCATACACAAAATAGCAGACTTTATACACATATTAGCAGATAGTAAAAATAATCCGATAAGATACAAGGTATGCCATGAAAACAAACAATACATGAAATAAATATAAGGAGCAACCGTGTAGATATCTCTGAGAGAACTGTCGCTATTGTAAGAACAAAAAACAATGAGTATTATCGAAAAAAACAGCAAGTGAAAGTGGGAGACAAGGGAATTGCTGCCTGAATGGGGAGAGGGGAACATTGGGGAAAGGGGGAGAGGACACTACAGCTTCAGTGGGAAAGTGACGGCAGATAAGAGCCACATGGCCAATCCAGTCTACCCAGTCATGTTTTTTTGTTTATTTTAATTTTAAATGTAGAAAATTTACTTATATTGCAACTCATTAGGGATTCATCTACACATGGAGCCATGACAGTAGGCAGATAAGCGAAAGCCTGTATTTATGTACAGATGTGACACTTTATAACATTTTTAAAATACTGCCATGGTACTGGATTTATTCAGAAAGTATACCAGAATGGTTTCACACCATGCTGTCATTAACTCTGAAAGCTCACACTTCCAACAGCTAGGTGGCGTTTCCATACAGAAGATACCCATTGTCACTGGCAGGACAAGCTGTGTGCATCAGAGCAGCCTTTCAATAATTTCCACATTGTGCTCATAAATTCTTCTCAGTTTGTGTTCAAATTACTCCCATATAAATGTCATTTCTATTACCACCATTATAGTGTTTTATATTCATATAAGGCATTATATAATTGTGGGGGAATATACAGCTATTTTATTGGATATTGTATGAGTTTACTTGAGGAGAAATAAAGAGCTTTATTGCAAAGCATATAAAATATGGCCTAAATTTACTAAGCAGGGAGATTGCAGGGAGATTGAGAAGTGGGGATGTTACCCATAGCAACCAATCAGATTCAAGCTCACATTCGCCAGTATGTAAAATGAAATTGAGAGCTTGAATCTGATTGGTTGCTATGAGCAACATCCCCACTTATCAATCTCCCTGCCATCTCCCTGTTTACTAAATTTAGGTCCATGTGTCAAATAGTACCCTTTTGCGGTGCCATCATTGCAATTTAAAGGCCTGTTATGGGGATAATGTCTCAGGTTATTTATCATACATATGTACCAATAAATTTTAAACATGTTATACAGGGGTGTCTCATTCTGCTCTTGGTGTGTGTTTTGCTGTGATGTTAAAACATGTTTTTTACAGAATTTCTCCCTCTGTAAAGCTCATTCAAGTCTTTTTCCTGTTATATAAACCTTTTGAGATTTAACATGCAAAAGTTTTCTTTAAATTTTCTCAATGTGATCTTCAGTTAATTCAAGTTCTCCTGTAGTTATTAAATTGTCTCCTGTATCTACAGGAAGCAGAAAGATTACTTATTATCTGGTGTGAGAAGTGTAAATGAACTCAAGTAATATTGGATTGTAATGATTTTAGATATAATATTCTTTGGAATTTATAATCATATATTTGTTCACTGTCCTATATTATTACTTAATTTATCTTTGACAGTAACTGCTGCCGACATATTTGTACATGTTTAGCGGAATAGACACTACATAATTGACTGTTATACACAATCTTTTAAATTGTTTAATTTTAATCAAAGAACTAGAGGGAAACGTAGGCATTACACCTGCTTGCGGAGGTTGTTTTCTGACATTGAGCAAGCAACTGCCCGATGTTCCAATTAGACTCTTCTCACATATACTAGGAGATCCAGCTTATGGGGAAATACAGTAGGGCCAGTAAAACAGTGGCCATTAGGGCCACCAGTCCAAACATAGCGGTATATTTACTAAGCTGCGAGTTTGCAGTGAGATTGGAAATTGGAGATGTTGCCCATGGCAACCAATCAGATTCAAGCTTTCAGTTTCATTTTACACACTGGAGAATGTGAACTCAAATCTGATTGGTTGCCATGGGCAACATCTCCACTTTCCAATCTCACTGCAAACTCGCGGCTTAGTAAATATACCCCATAGACTGCTGCTAAGTCCACCTGTGAATAGGGAGGTCACTCTTATAAGCGGACTTTAAGACCTCAGACCTCATTCATCTACTAGGGCTACTTTGTGGGTCTACAAATTAAAATTTTAGCAGAGGGTCATGAGAGAGAAAATTGCAAATCTACCTATAGTATGTATAGAGGCATCATATTCCTGATAAACACTAGTAAATTGTAAATTAAATTGTTTTACAATATTGTATTATAGAATAACTTGAGTATTTACCAGTGGTTGAAGTGAGAATTTAAAAGTGGGTGTATGGAGGAGAAAGCGGGTCCGGAGGGGTGTGGCTTAGAAATGTGGGCAGAGCTTAGATGCAAAAAAATTGCAGGTATAATGGCTAACTCTAAGCACTGGTAAAGATTAGATTTCAAAAGGGGAGCACAGTGATGAGGAATAACAATGTATGAATTCTAAGGGATTTAGTTTATTAAGAGAAATCTAATTTAAACATGTGCTCGAAGTAGGCCTGTATACACCGGCCCAATATGCAAATCAGCTAAAGGGATATTCATTTTGCCCAACAATGTTATTGTTATTTTTATTATTTATAAGTCTTATTTATTATGCACCACAAAGTGTCCGTATCATCCGCATACAATGGGGAATACAGACACAATGGGTGGGGAAGAGGGACCCAAGCTTACATTCTAAAGAAGAGGGACCCAAGCTTACACTATCCGGACCTCTGCACCACCTTGTTTTTAAGCAGGAGTGGTGCACAGAAGTTAACATAGGTCCCTGTGCAGTTTTACTTATGTAAGTGATGAATCTATGTACTGTGAACACTGCACACTTAAGCAATTACCACCATGGCTCATCTACTGCCAATGCCTATCATGCCATCACCATTGAAGTTTAATAAACTATAAATAAAGTTTAATACAAATGAATGCACACAGCAGCATAATAAATGGACACTGCAGTCTGATTCTGTACTGTGTAGCCCCCTGTTACACTGGACACTGCAGTCTAATACACTGGACATTGCAGCCTGCTTAATTGACACTGCAGCCAACCTGCAGGTAAACGTACAAAATGTTATTTCTCCAAAGCACGGGTCCTTATATAGAATTCAAAATGCGTGGAAATTCGACAGAGGGATGATGAAGCCTTGTTTTGCATTCAGAAACTGGGCGGCAAAATCCGAACTCAGAGCGCAATGTTAGGTTGGGTTTGGATTGGATTTTGGAGATCCGGACCCCTCATCTCTAATATATATATATATATATATATATATATATATATATATAT
>JABWIB010001011.1:73109-85093 GCA_016617825.1 Platyplectrum ornatum
GTGGGGTGGACGAACAAGAGACAGATGGATAAGTAGGAACGGAAAGAGGGGCAGGGTTGGCAGGTTAGGGGAGAGAAAGAGATTAGGATGATGAGGGGTAGGNAAGACGGAAAAAGAGTTTTGAGGGAGCGCTTAAAGGCCTGATGGGTGGTGGGAACCACCCACATTAATATATGAAATAATATTTCCTGTTTACCACATAGAGATGTATTTGTCTATTTATTAATTGAGTTACATATTTATTTATTTTGACACAATACTCCTAGATGCACTTGTAGTTCCATCTGCATATTTGGACATTTTCCTGATCTGCCCCTAGTGGCTGCTTCCTGAACTGTTACATTCTTGGTTAATTATCAGCACCTGAGCAGTATGTATTTAGGATTGTCATTTGCTGCCTTATGCATATTCCAGTGTGCTGCTTGATACCGCCATGTGCATATGTGTATTAGCTGTTCCTAGTTCAGTTTATGGGTTACCCTTTTGCCTCTTTCTGTATGTATTTATGTACACCTGCATATTATACATTCTGTTAATTTATGTTGTGTTCTGCACTTCTTTTGCATTCCAGCATTCCAGAGTTTTCTGTTATTCCTGTTATTGGATTTTTGTAGATTGTTTGCAGTCATTTGTGTTTTTTTATATTGTATATCTTATCTTACTGTGATTTAGTGTGTTGCTTCCTGAGTCTATATAGTAGTATTTTGTTTCTCCACTAATTAATACTGGTTATTAGTGCCCATCGGAGGTTGTCTCCTGGGATTGTGACCTGCTGTGTGTCTACACACACCATCAGGGGCAACAGGAAACCATGGGTGCACAGACTTATAACAAATGGGATCAGGGGTGGACTGGGCCGTTACCAAGTATTGCTGGAGAGCTTTAGCCATCCACCAATCAGTGTGCTGTCAGCCATTAACTGACTAGCTACCGGCTAGGAAAATGAGGAAGATGACTATCAGCAGTCTGATTGGTGGAAAGCTCTAGGTGGGCTTGTGTGCATTAAATGCCAGGGCTGATTTTTAGTCCCAGTCCAGCTCTGAATGGGATCTATTTGTGGATACCCACATCACTGCATAATGTATTGTTATAAAAGAAAAATCTGGGCCATGTCATTTTTGAGAACATTATTTAAATGCTGTTGCTGATGTCTACTTATTCACTATTAAAAGTTCCCCACATTTTTGCAAGAAAACAAAGTGCCAGCCTTTACTTCTTATTTGCTCTTCCTAATTTTTATTAATAAACGTTTCTCTGAATGTTTAGCCGTGGCCTTATTAGAAGATCAGAGTTACAAAACCATTGATACTTAGTGTTTATTTTGTGGTTTTAGCAATTAAATCAATAACAAATGTGTAAGTGTATGTATGTGTATATATATATATATATATATATATATATATATATATATATATATATATATATACACACACACACACACACACATATAATAAGATGTGTTAGAAAGCTATATACTGTAGTAATTCCAAACAAGTCTTTTTCTCTTGGCTATAAATCTGTGCAGCTTTTAATGTCCTATGAGATAAACATAAAATAATCAAATAGTTCCAGCCAAAAGATCTACACACAAGCACACTTCCTCGAAGTTAGATGTATAATATTTTATCATTCATAAACTACCATAAATAAAATACATGGAACTAGATGCCTCAGTTTTACTCTCGATTATTCATTATAAAAGATGTATACTTTTCAAATTGTATTATAGCTCGGAAATATATTGCAGAAATGCTGAATTTATAAAAATGAAGGGCAAATCAAACCTCAAAAAAGAAATAAAAGGTCAAACACATCAAGGTTCCTCTAAAAACTTCTCTGAATAAGCCACACATGGCTTAAGGCATATTTGAAATGTCGATTTTTTTTGTTCATTTACACATTCATTGAATATGTAACTTTTTCTGTTACTTAGTACTTTAAAATCATGTCTAAGATTGTAAGACCACACAAATCACACAAAGAAATCTCTCTCGTTCTCTTTCTATTTTATATTTTAGTTTCTCTTTTTAAAGAACATTTTCACATATATTGGTTTACTAGTATTTATAGTTATATGTGTATATATAAGTATATATATTCCATCACACTACCTTAATTGGTGTTTTGTAAACTGTAGCTTTTACAGTGTAACAGTCAGTAACAAATCCATCTGTGCCCCAGAAGCGAGATCTAAAAATGTTGAACTGTTAGGTGCCCCTAAGGAGCGAGGTTGGGAAACATTGCCTTAGGTGTATATAAGTGTTGTACTGGAATTTGTTGCAGGTAGGATGTAGTGTTATATGTTAATAGGATAGTTTCATGCCTGGAAAAGTGTTTAACATCAATTAGTGTTGACGAGAAATCAGATTTTTTAGATAATATTGAGAGAAAGGTTTTATAAGTTATTGTATCACTGTAATATTAAACATAATAATGCAAATGCATAGCAATGACAATAAGACACATTTAAAAGAATAATATTGATAATTGGTAACCATTTAACTAAAGCTCCACAAATATATTGATTAGCAGGGACCATTTTGATCTGTAAAGGTATTTATCCAAGCAAAAATGAAGGTAGTATTTTAGATAAACTTGAATACCTGTAGATGGTTTGGACCTTATCAATATAATAATTATGAACGTTATCTTTATCCAAAAACCTGGGTGATGTCCGCATACAGGGCGGGGATATTTGTGTGACCATATTCCCTGGGCCAGACCTTCCAACTACTGTTTGCCTACGTTACTCTAGGTGGTAGGGGGGGAGACCATTTAAATTAATCAAACAAGGCAAGGTCTGTCCCAATTTGTGGGGTCAGAAATCGTAGTGACAAAAATGAGTTAATCATCAACACAAATGAGTTAATGCAACCTTGCCTTTTCCAACAGGGGAATTCACTGACATATGGGCATGTGAGAACCTGGATCTAGCCAAAGATAGTAAAAATTTCTTAATAAACCCAAGGAAATTTTTTTTTTTTTTTTTTAATGAACCATGTAAATAAGTGTAAATTGATTATTACAATTAGTATTCAAACTTTATGTAACACTCATGAATATATGAACATATGAAATATGAAGATTTTATTTCATTCACAATGTTTCAAAGTAGATCAATTAATTCCTGGTTAAATAAATGACAGTTTTTTTTAAGATAAGATTTATTAAGTAACTGACAATTTAAGATAAATGTCTATAAAGATGCAGTGCCATTGGGAATGTCTTATTTACAATTGTAATTCTTGACTACATAATACAAATATTGATTAAAATAAATACTGTACGACAGCAATGCTTTTGCTAGAAAAAAATGAAATGAGAAGGGATGAAAAATCAATTATGGTCAGAATTTCCTTTGACACTGATATGTACTTAGGTCTTAATAAGCAGGAATTCATTCCAATGACAGTATCTGGCTCTAATTGTAACAGCCCTCCCACGTATTTGTGTTTCTATGTTTTCTAAAATACAACCCTGTTCCTTCACAGCTTCCCCTTCCCTATGACATGCTGTACCACCCGATTAGTATATTGCATATGGAATGTATTTAACTCACAGTATATTACAGAAAAGGCAGATTATATTCTGCGTGATGTGCTACATTGAGCAAATTTAGGTCACAGATTATGATGGTTAGCTGCTGTAATAGACAGAAATAAACACTTTTTGCACCTAATCCCACTAGAGGTTCATTAACAAGGTCCAAAATAATCTGATTAGCGTTCCACAAATTTGTACATTTGATGTTACTTAATTATTAATGCAGACATCTCATGTAATATCTTAATTTTCATAACATTACTTTTTACTCACATTATTAGTTGCAAAAGAATAACAATAATATTTAATGTGTACTGAAAAGAACACTGGGGTGCTTCTACACAGTTCGCTGGTGTTTTCTAATATAACAGATTTTACAACTGGATAAAAACAAATTTATTTATGTCTTTGTATATTTAAAAACAGGTAGGCTCCATTATAGTATAGTCAATAGGTTTGTCAATTCCTCAAATCAAAAGGCTTAAAATTTGCTCCCAGTAACAGCCAGTAAAAATACTTTCTTAAGGATATGAATAATAAGAAAATAAACACCTACCGCATATTACAACACAATTCAAGCACACCAATCTAAGAAAAAAATCCAGCTTTTATCCTCGCTATTTAAAAGGCCCCTATGTTGAGCTGTTTCAAAAAGAAGTTGAAAGAGACCTAAGGAAAAGTAATGTTAAAATACATAAGAAAAACTTCACCAACAAAGAAAGAGAAGCACTGAAAGATCTAAAAAACAATTATTCAATAATCATTAAAGCAGTGGTAAAAGTGAATAAATAAGACTACATAAACTAATCATACAATATTTTAAGAGATACAAACACATATGAAACCTCACAGTGGAAAGACCTGACAGTGGAATATAACAAAATACTGAAAAAACTGCTCTTAAATGCTAAAGAGAATGGGATACTTATGAAAAATGAATTTGAATATATACAATGTCAATGCGACAGTGACAATTTTCTACGAACTCCCAAAAATTCACAAAAATCTCAGCAAAATAAACCAGTTCAGTGTGTGACAAATGTCCTTTGTTTAAGACTTAATGAGAAAGTTTCTCACAATGACTGTAAGCAATATTTATCATTATAATCCCAATCCAGATCATTTTTTGTGCTTTATGAATAATATGATCTTATTTAAACATGGACAGGTCCAAACTACAAACGGTATTAATCAATAAAATGCACACACATACAGTATCTAGACAGTTCAATTCCTGACGCCATTAAAACACAGACACAAAATCCAGACACATAACATTCCTGACATAATAATAATCCCAACAATGATGAACTCCTGACAAACAAAAATTCCAACATGGTCATAATCCCAACAAACAAAAATCCTGATATGGTCATAGTCTAGATACATAAGAAATCTTGACATGAGTACAGCCTCGTCAAGATTCATTTAATGGTATGGGGAATGTGTATTTAGGGATTCTTCTATGTTGGTTATTTAACCATATCATGTTTTGTGGTTGTCAGAATTTTTGTTTGTCAGGATTATGACCGTGAATTTGATTTTTTCGGATGTACGGGCATCGCCAGGATTGCAGGAGTGGGGAGTGAACTCCCCATCCCTCTCTTCTCTTGCGGTTGGAAAATGCAGAGGTCTAGCAGCTTAGGTCACCATGTGAAAATGACCACCACTGGTACAATGTAGACCTGTATAACAAAAAGTTATACAGACTTGTTCAGAATCTTTCAACCATTGTAATTAGCTACAATTGGCCAACAGCTAACAGCTAAATAAGTCTGTGTGGTATCTCCTTCATATTTGGGGGGATTAATTTCCCTCTTGCTTCCCCCTCTATTCCAATGCCTATGCTTTCTGACCCATAAGTATCATGCAGGTGCATTTGTGCATTTTACTGCATCTAGCCATTTCTTTTCTGTACCTTTACACAACACTAATACATTCTTACTTTATATTTCATTAATTACTTCATTGTATGTTATTTTTAGAAGTGTACAAATGAGACAGAATTTATTCATGCCTAAGAATATTTTTTAGGAAATGAAGCATTGATAAAGTTTTCAATTTGTAAAAAATGGGGTCAATTCAAACCGCGCACCCCAGCTGCTCCTCTCTCTGTATCATAGGCTCTAATTCCTATATAAAATGACAATATTACAAATAGTACAGATAAGCAGGAACTCAATGGAACTATACCACTTATGAGACTTTCTTAAAGTTTTCAATTGTGTATAGAGCTTTTCAAACACACCTCCAGGCATACTGACTTTTTTATTATTGCATGTTACAGGTTTTGTTCTACTTTGTAGAACCACCACTAATGTATGGACAATCATTACATTATACCTATAAAATGATGGAAATTCTAGAAATCTTACTGTCTTTGCATTAAAAGATAGAACTTTTGAATATTTTTTTTTAATCTTTCTAATTACTGGACTTTACCCCATGTATGTGCATTTATACAAGCGAAATAGGTTGCAACTGTAGCTGTGGGTTTATGTGAAACGTATTCCAGTTACAACTTATTCCATTGGATGTAGCTCTCATAAAAGGGTATACATTGTTTCTCAACTGTTTATAGTATTTAAATGGGATGTTTTGTGATCAAAAGTATTGAAAGCTGTGTGGGAACATGAAACCAATTAGGAAATAAATGAGCAGCATCTATAGTGTTACATTTATTTAAACTTTTCATTTGAAACAAAAATTGATCATAATTAAAAAATGGACTGTTTAATCAGAACAACAATGTGCTACACTCTGCATTAAGTGTTGTATTTCCACATATTTTTCTTGCCATTGCATGACTTTTATCTAGGCATTTGTTCGTTCTCCAATATAAAAAATAGATTTTCCAAGTGAGATTGCTTGAAGCAAAGAACAGTGTAGTGTTACTTAAAAGAGGTAGTAAATTACAGTATTAAAGTACTGGAATTTCAGATTACAATGCACATTAATTGAGGTTACATTTCAACTTTAAGGTTTACAAGGGTGATATATATATATATATATATATAGCTGTAGTGTGAGTTAACTTTTCTTACTGGGTTTTAGGCTATTTAAGGCTGTAAATTTGCAGCCAGTTGAGATAAATATTTGTATTCTGACCCATTTTTGTTAATGGGTGAAACTGTCTGTGATGGTGTGGCAGAACAGGGAGGGAAGTTGAAGGTACTATCACTATTTGGGCGTGAGGAATTATGTAGATAGCATAGTGTAGATAGTACGGAGAATGCACGCTAAGCACTTCCCATACTATCTATATTCCTGCACAGTCCATGAATGTTTTGTGGTACAGTAGGATCATCAGATTGTAAGTGGCCTGCTCTTATCCGTAAGGAAGTGGGTGTGCGCCATTGGATCTTTGATGCTGCTTTCAAGTGCAGAAGAATCATAAGTCTCAGATTTCTTCAGGAAATGCTTACTTTGTTTATTACTAGTCAAAAGCTTGTTAAACATGCAAAAAGTACACAAAATGTATAGTGATTTGTAAAATATAACAAATGTCTGTGAAATTAAATGAAATATTTAAATTACTTGTCTTTTAATATCTTTGAATATCAGTGTTGCATTAAAATAGTTTGTACTATTGTAGTACTATTGTACTTTTGAAACAGCTTGGTTTTCATTTTCAGGTCCTTTCTTGACATACTGTTATGCAAGGGAGTTTACATGTTTTTTGTTCTAATTGATTTTGTTGCTTTTTTCCTATTTTGTTATTTCTTGTTTATGAGTAAATATCTATTGTCTTTGGACATCATTCAATAATCCATATTTAGGAAACATGGCTATTAAATTAAATGAACACACATTTTTAGATCACACATATTGTTATGATGGGAAATTGTATTTTTATATTTGTTCAAGCTTCATTTATGCATTTTACTAAACAAAATCATTAGAACAAATTAACCATACTTCAAAGCAGACTATGCGAGTATGCTGAAGACATCGCTCTTTCTGTATTGTAATTTCAACTTAAATCCAATTGCTGAATGTTATAAAGGCATTTCTATGTATTACATAATTTGGAAGTGATTGTCTTTGTGCAGATCCCATTTGAGAAGCAAATTACTTTCTCTTATGAAAAATATGTAGTTGACTTTATGCATAATCATTTAAGTAGTGTAAAAATGAAATAGATCTCAGAAAATTACTGTGTGAAATTATACAGCTAAATTATTGATTACTGTCAGTCAGATAATTATACTGCTTGCAATTCAGCAGACTTTAAACCCATTGAAACCACTTCCATGTTATATCAAAACAGCAAACGTTCTGAGTAGGAAAATATCTGACACTATGATGTCTACTTAAGAAACAGCAGCGTCCACATCTACGAGAAACCTCGACAGGGTAAGCCTGCAAAGCATAATGTAGCAATGTTTGGAAAGTTTAAATCCTGCAGTGTAGCACTTTGGAAAACCTATTTAGCCAACTGAATGTATTAAGCTGCTAAAATGTCTTCCCTCTTACTCTATGCTGGAACTTCATGACCTGTAGCCATACATCCAGCTGTTACCCTTTAATTTGCAGGGGATGAAATCAATCAATGTGGCAAACACTGGGTGCACATAAATTTCAAGTTGTAAGACAGCGTCAATGCTAAGGCCTCCCTGTACCTATCCATGATATCTTTAATTTCATATGATAAAGTCTGTTCTCGTGAAAATGGGCTTTATCATATGAAATCGAAGTGTGCAGTATTTACAAACTCTCAGAGTGGTGATACACACACCACTACTAATCATGGCAATGGTGATATTAGCTCTCTGCAATCTCTAATAGAGCTGTCTGCGGTAATCCCACAGGCCATCTATCAGGTGAGTTTCTTACGATTTTTGTTTCATTTTTTTTTTACATTTTTGGGACTTCATCAGTCAGTTAAGTTTTCGTAAATCCTGTGGCCAGTGTAGCCATGCTTGCAGAGAAGAGATGCGAGTCTGGCTACTATCATTACAGACGACAGAGCTGACTATAGAAAATGGAGCCCTAAGTTACATTGTTTTTTCACGTTTATTTAGGGTAACGTTTTTATACAAAAGACAAGCTCTCCTATAATAATGATTTAAATGTCTATTGTAGTTTCCTTATTCAAACCAAAGCAGAAATCATTCTATCTATATACTTCATATTATATACTGTATATATTTTCACGTCTTTCTACATAACAGTATTCAACTTCTTTAGAGTCATCAGTTTGCCAATTATTACTCCTGGTATAAAATTCTTTCTTTAAGGCATATTTTTATTATAAGTGTTATAATAATATGTAGTAGAATGTTGAAACCAGTTAAACCATTTAAATCACCTCTGCACACACAACTACTGAAAACCAATATTTTGCCCATTATGATCAGAAGATGCGAAAAAATGTGGAAATAAATTAATGTACAATCCAATTGCAGTTGTGGTCCAATGAACAAAATGATTTATTGGGAAACAGGAATAAGGTACTGAATAAAAGAGGGGAGTCACAGGAAAGTTCACCCCGCTCTCCCGCATAACTTTTCTTCTCGCACGGAAAGCTGGATCTGGTATGACATTTTTAATATTATTAAACTTATTTTAATAAGTTTTCCTATGGACACTGATCACTGAAATCACAGTCACAAGTGTGTGATCATTCCCTGCTATAGTTAAAATGGTGATTATGATTAACGATCTTTATATATTTATTGACTTTAGCTTCCACTAAAATGTCAAAACATACTGACTGCTATTGCTAATTTTAGTGTGTAGTGAAATCTAGTTTCAATTTAAACTAAATAACTTTTTTTGTGCAAGTTTTATTAGTATTGACAAAGCAGCGATATCCACACATAAGAAAACAGCATGTAGATTTATGGCATCTGCTCATTTTCATATCCTCATCATAATTCTTTCTTGAGACAAAAGTGTACATCTAGCTATCCATCCTTACATACAAACATACATTATTACTGCATATGGTTGACTCTGCTGGCTTCAGCAGCTGTACACTGATTAAAACTCAGTGGGAAAACTATCATAAACAAATACCTCCTGTTGTTAAAACAGGTGTTTATGCCCTCATTTCAGAGTCAGACTAAATGAGATTTATGTAATTCTGACGCAGTTCAATGCTTTGATTAACAGGGGTCTGTATATCAATCAATGACTTTTGTCCTTGAATCTAAAATTGCATTATCAAAGTTTGAAAAGACACAAACAATTTTGTAATGAGATGCATCACTTGATGATATATGCTCCATTGTGTTTATTGTTTCAAGCGCATTTCTTGGGCTGCTTATATAAACTAACTCATTTTGAATTCAGACAAGTACTCTACTGACTTTTTCAAATTCTATTCTATTGTGTATTAATGCACACTACTATTCATTTCAGATATCTATATGAAATTATGGTTGTCTGTTCAATAATAATGAATGTATTTTTTGGTAATGTATTGCAGGGACTTTTATAATAAGAAATTTAACAGAATGACAAGTGATGTTAAGATAAAGATAATAAAAAACAGAATGCAAAGATAACTATAAGAATAATCAAGCTTAAAGCTTAATGTTATGCATCAGTGTAGTAACAGAGATAGAAAAATATATTATATTCCCTAAGACTTAATACAAGGCTTAATGTTTCTGCCTTTTACCCACGAACAAAACAAAGGGATTCCTAAATTCCTTCTACTCACACTGGTACATATCCCTAGGGAACATCTGTACTGTATAATGACAAAAAGAAAATGTCCACTTGTAAACTCAACAGCTCTTTTGTTTGGAGCTGGATGGCTCAGAATGCTCTCTTATTGGGTGAAAATGAAAAGTCGCTGAGCAGACATTAAACAGACATAAACATTGAGGAAACATTTAGGGTTTTATTATTATTATTATTATTATTATTATTATTATTATTATTATTTTAATTATTATTTAGGTTTTTTGGTTAATTCTTCTTTTTTTTTCCCTTTTTTGTTTTGTTTTGTTTTTACCATAAGTGCAGCCATCTTAAGTCCTTTTGAGTCATCCTTATTTTTCAAAGTAATAAGGCTGGGATACTGATGATTGATTTTAAGTAAATCTTCATACGTTGTGTGTGTGTATATATATACCTATATACCTGTAGTGTGCAAAACCTGGAGTGTGAATAGTTATAATGTGTCCATAAGCAAATCAGTTTACAATACAAGTTTATTATTATTTAATTTATATGAACAATGTTAAGCTATTTTTTTTTACATATTTTACACCAAAAGATATTTGCCTGAACTATGCTTAACACCTAACAAAATAAGAGCAGCATTGATCTCCTCAACCAGCGTATTTGATGATGGCCTGTGGCATTTTCACCTTTCAGTGGATAAACATAAACATATATTTACAGAATCTTAATAATAACATTAAAAAGGTATACATTATTATTCAGAAGGAAAAGAGCATTCCTTTCTGAACTTGGCAAGCATTGATTTTTTTTAACTCCTGTTGTAACGTAACTCCATCAATGTATGATACACATTAAGCATTCAGCAACGTTCTGAGAGAAAATGAAGGAAATTAAAGATCTATAGTATATAGAAATGTAGATGAACAAAGTGATACGTAAAGACTTGATGTAACTGAATGGTTCAAAGCCCACACATCCCTCAGAAGTGTATTCTGCCTCTTGGCTGCAGATGACATTGAAAGTAACCTACTGTGCAGAATTGTTACTTTTTATAATTACTTACTATTGATCTTTTTTCACATCTAAACGTAGTCAATTTTTCAGCAAATTAAAGAAGATATGAAATATGTGGTACACTTAAAAAAAAATAAAAGGTGAAATCACATTTTATGAATCCTTTAAGTATTAAAGGTCAATTTTTTCTTTCTACTAGTTATTCTATACACACGTATGCATATAGCTGCTTTGATGTTAAAGTGGACACATTACCTTGGGTTGGTCTTATCATCAAATTGCCTAATTACTTAATTGAAGTAATTATGCTGCTGTTATAATTACTAGTGAATAAGGTTTGGAAATAGCCTTTGGGCATTTGCAGAACTTCAGAGTATTTCTGTCTGATTGTAACAGCTTTTTCACACTGTACATGCATCCAAACCTGACTAGAACCACAGTGAGGCTCATCCGGGTCATGGTACCTTCAGTCAAGTATAGTTCACCAAAGGACATACTCACCTTTTCTATTTACCGTACAGACACTCCCTCTTAATTATTACAGATTCACATTTCAACCTTGAGTCTCTAAACTCAAGAAATCTCAAGAATATAAAGTATCCATCCAAATATTTTGCTATGAAAACTATTAAATACGATTCACCCAATTAGTGGAAGTTCCAGTCCAGATGTTGCAGTCAGAGCCATAAGCGTTGAGGCTGCGAAGGACGGATGTGGAGGGTGCATCCTCTGGTAGACCGCATATATATATATATATATATATATATATATATATATATATATATATA
>JABWIB010001012.1:18114-28379 GCA_016617825.1 Platyplectrum ornatum
GTGTTGGTGATCCTTTGCACGTTTGTACTACCCTGAGGAAAATTGCTACCAGCAATTGAAACGTTGGTTATATTTATGGGATAAATAAATCACTTGATTGCAATGAATATAAGTCTGGATGAGTGACTCCGATACCGAAGCCTATGAATTATTATGAGGACACCTCCAGCAAGATTCATTAATACACGGAGTGCCTGTTCTTCTGCACATAAATATATATATATATATATTCTGCAGGACTGGCCGCTACCTTACTTTGCCCCCTGGGCCAAAATTTGCCAGCCAGCCCCTGGTCATGGTCACAGGTCCGATGTTTCAGTCATTTACATTTGACTTTCATCAGAGTAAACAGCAGTATATCACCCCAGGTAAACAGCAGTATAGCACCCCAGGTAAACATGCTAAAAAAAAAATATATATATAGGCCCCAAACTGCAAAACTCCAGTAAAATACATTAAAAAAACATAAAAAAAGTCTGGCTGTGGGTCCATTTAAGGGATCCCATTTTCTTGAAGCTCCTCTGACTGCTAGGGAGCCTGGGTAATCTGGCAATGGGGCTGTCGGGCCCCATAGCAGCCGCTATGGCTGCTATAGTGGTAGTTACACCCCTGCATGTAGTTGAAATCACCAATCACATTCATAGAATTGATCTACCCGGGTATAAAGTGCCATTTTGTGCACATGCTGCCTGAGTAAAGTCAACTAACCCTTCTTTTTGGTAGGTAGCTTACCAGGGTAAAACACCCAGGTATTTTGTTGGTAGCAATCAGATTACCACTAACTACCAGGGGTAGTAATCGGAATGGACTATTATATGTACAGTCCAGAGCTAATTGTCATGGATGACCAGTGTATTTATTTACTTTTATTTTTTCCTGGTGGAGGGGACTGTGTTTGTGTGTGTGAGAGATAATTTGTGGCGCACTGTATATGTGAAAGAGATAGAGGTTGGTAGAATGTATTATGATGTTTAACACTTGTAAGAAATAGTTTTAGGAAGAATGTATTATTGGGTGCAATATGTTTGAAATAGTTGTGGGGAGATTCAATTATGGAGTGTGTATATGAGATAGAGCAAGGGATGCACTTTGTGTGAGAGGAGTAATGAGAATGTACGGGATCTAGGGCTTTTTATTTGCTAGGCATGCCTCCTGGACACTTGTATTGTATAGTACTAGTATATTTCTTTTATTGCATTCTTTATTTTGATATACTCACATAGATACTGCAATTTGCAATGGTTGTTGATGTTGCATTTTAAAGCAAGAAGGTGCAAATGTTTAGATTGCATTGCTTATATAAATATTCATGTGGCCCCAAGAATCTTCCCTGTGTGTGTGGGCCATGGCACAACCACCTTGTTCGCCCCATGGTTATTCTGGCTCTCGGAATAGCAGACACACCTGTGTGACTGAGGGAAGTCACATATTTTTATTTCTCAGTATACATCTGTTCTATGGTAATGTACTTTATAAAGATACTGGACCAGAACCAGACATAAAGTGAATTCCGTGCACAAGCCTCTGCTCTGTATGACAGAGAATTTGATAGTTCAGTTCCACCATCCATTCATATTGTTTGTTTGCAGACACTATATCTGAGACAAGACATCTCCAATAATACTGACCTCTTGATTTATTCTTGGTGGCATTAGAAAGTCACCACATTGCCTGAAATGCCTGAATCGATCCTAAAGGTCTTCCATACCAACTATTTACACAATTATGAGCTATTTATTGTCAAAATAAATAACAGCCTTTCTCTCTAATGGTTCTCTGACAAGTGACCTCTTGTCTGACTCTTTGACTTCTTGTTACCTCTTCTACTTATCTTGCTCTGCATTGTATAATTTGTGCATTGATGGATTTATGGTTTATAGATTTTGTAGTAAATTGCATACATACACAACCTTATGCAGTGTAAGTCATCCTGAATGTTATGCGCACTTATGCTTTTAAACTACTATGGCATTATATTATATTTATAAAATGTTTCATGCTAGAAACAAACCTAATTGAAAGGAACATTTGAAGACACATGGCATGTTTATGGCTCTGTGTATTCTGCAATCAATCTGTGTTTTTGAAAGCTATTTGTAGACTGTTTAGGCATTTATGTAATACAAAATCAACTGCTTATTTATTATTGAATTCAATATAAGCTATTAACTCTTTTCTGCTTCTGCATGTTGTGTAGAAATATAGACATTCCCAGACATGTTTTGTATGAACTAAATGAAATATCTCCACGAAAAATAGCAAAAGGTCAAACAACGGCTTAAAGCAAGAAAACAAATTGGGATGGGAAGGAAATGTAAATTTTAGAAAACAGTGCTGTCAGAGTTATCAATGGAAAACAGCATTATTTTGTTTGGTTTATTGGAACAGGTGTTGCTTGGCACAGTCAGTTGTATGAATAATGGGATGACATACTATAGGACAGGAGAGCCGTGTTGAACACTGACAACTATAGGGTTTGAAACAGTTACTATAATTCAATTTTTTTATATAAATGGCTCCCAAAATGTACCGTTTACCTGATAGACCAACGTTAAATCTTAAAAACATTCTACATAATGTTAATTACATTGTATTTACATGCCACATAGAGCTACATTACATGACAAATTACCCCCTAATTTACTCCTGTTCACCAAAGAGGCATAGACATTTAAATTCAGGGTCAAGGCAGGGAAGCCAGTGGCGCACCCAGGGGGGTTCCAGTTGCCCAGAAACCCCCTATAAACAAATATCCCTGATCCCTGATATTTGTTTATTAGTAATGCTAAGTTAGTGTGCATTAAGAAAACCTTCCTACTTCCTATCATTTAGATACAGGAAAGTTACCGTAACCTGTTTATAATAAATCTTTGAAACTAATTGCTCTGTGCTTCTTATCCATGCTAGGGTGAGCACTGTCATGGGGCAGAAGAGAGAGTACACCGGGAACACCCACATCAAATTAACACCATCTANCTCTTGTATGTATATATCTCATTATTTATCTATCTCATATCTATCTATGTATCTCATGTCGATCTATCTATCTATATTGCAGGACTGGTGCTAGGTCTCTGGTCACCCTAGGCAAGACCTAGCACTGCTCCCCCAACCATTCATGCCCCCCTGCTACCCCCTCGGTCATGTACATATAGAAGAGGGGGCGCCTTTGCTCANTGCTCTAGGCGATCACCTAAGATGTCCTAATGGTAGCATGGCCCAACATTTGTTGTAATCATGGCCGATGAGTTCATCTCACAGTCCGTGATTACTGAAGTCTGGTTGATGCTTCCTGCAGCAAATCAGAGTTACAACAACATGCTGACACTCTATAGCTTTCTTCAGGTTGTCATTGCGCTCTCTAAGAACCCTGCAGACTACTACAACAAAAAAGGTGGCATTCCATCTGTAAATCTGTAATTCAATATTTCAANATAAGGGGTGCAAAATAATTAATTAATTATATTGCATATGGTTAAAACACTCTGCTTTTCCACGAACATTTCCCGAATGGAATAGCTTTACGTAATTAAATTTTTTAATGAGTTGAGCTAGGAAATGTCAAATGTTTTCTCAATTTATATTTGCATCTTCNGGCAATTAAATGTTTGGTTTTGTCCAGGTCTATACTTGCACATGTTTTACCCTTGCTCCCAAACTCTGGATCTGCCTCTAAAATATATATGATGAAACAGATACAGATTCATCAGTTATTTGTAATAATTAACAGGGGTCTCAATATGTGCGGTTTACAAAAAGCAAGTCATTTAATGTAAGCTATNAGAAATCTAAACACAACACAGGAACTATCTAATAGGAACGATTTGCCATAATGCAGTGCGTATATGCACTTTTATCACAGGCTGTATAATGTGCTGTCTTANAATTTCCAGTTATATACAAAATACGCTGAACACAGTCTATGTATTATTTGCATTTTTTTTATTTTACTTTTCTATGTGTCTTTTTTTATCTGTCATCAAAGAAGATGCGTAGGGGTTCATATCAGGAAGTATGATGGAAACATTATTATTATCATTGTGAAAGTGGGTAATCCTTGTTCAAATACCAATATCTTCTCTGTTTGATCTTTACCTCCTTGTATCTGGCACCAAAAATTTGGTTGGAAGCCCTTGGAGACCAGATGTCATTTCCATTGAATAGCATCACATTAATTTATGACAGAGCTGGCTTTCTATCACACGTTCAGCATCCAGCTCTTTTGTTTACTCTGCCACAATTAAAAATAATTGATAGGAGGAAGCTGTTGTCCTCTTTAAAACATGCTGTCCATGATGGTGGTTTAAGCCATAATTTCNTATTATTTTATGTTGTTTACTATCAAAACAAGTTATATGATAATTTCTATATAGAATTATTACAATAAATTCAGCATCATATTATCCTTAGCCAAATATTTTTATAATATTAGAGAGTATCTTATATCTGTCTGAAAAGGAAATGTCTACCTTCCATAAAACATAATTAAGAAATAATTAAGGACAAGGGACCGGATTCAGCTTTGCATGCAATGCCTGACTTCCACATGCAGAGTGCAGAAGTTGAGCAAATTTTTGTGGCAGCACGCATGTGTGCTCCAGATGTCAGTGGATTGAAATTATACAGTGTGAGCAGGGTTTGGTGGTCGCAGGGGTATCGCAGGGATCCTTTATCACTGGAATACACTATCACAGCTGTATAAAAATATGAATGAGAATGCAGAGAGAGGGAAAGCTTATACCTCTTATACTCATGCAACGTGTAATGTTCATGTACTTCACACTTCAAACTTTGCAAGTATTTCATTTTGGTATAGAATGGACAAGGGAGTAATGGGGAAGCGGTGGGTGATGATTCATGTTATGTCAACAATTACTGCTGGAGTAGCTACGGGGGCCAGATTTGCTGAAATTTATCATCCTTATTATGTAGATGCTAGGTTATTTTCTCCATATAGGTCACAAACCATATCCTAGACAGGGTTGCTAGAGGCAGACAATGTTTCCAGCATTTAGCCACTAACATTTTGCCAATGAGAGGACGTGGACTGCTAGTTTTATAGCTGGAGTGTCAACATTTTTCATAGAGAGGCAGAGCATGAACACCCACAGACAGACATTTGTGTATGTGGGTTGAGAGAAAGGAGGACAGGAGGTCCTCCAACACAACCCTGAGGCGATGCCGGGACACCTGACCAAAATCATGGCAACTGTTATTGTTAATGAGAGTGGAAAAACAGTGAAAGTCAGCGCTTCTCTAATTGTCTCCCAGGGGGCGAGGTCTCTCTTCCATTCCATATTGTGACCTCATCTTGACTCTAAAGTCGTATCCAAAAGAAGCCCATAGAGGGTCAATATCATACTATACTGGAGCGGGGATAAGGCACAGAAACTTGAGTTTTGACAGGGAGTGGAGTGAGTTATCCACAATTCGGGGAGTCAAGAAATGTCTCAGTTGGAAATACTTCAGAAAATGAATGGAGAGTAATCTAGCTCTTAATCCAGTTAGTGTAAAGAGTGTATGATGGGTGAGGAGATTAGAGGCAAACAAGAAGCGACCCAGTGAAGTGAGAAAGGCAGAGAGGTTCCCGCAGGGGAACTATTTCTTTATACCCCATAATATATAAAGGAATAAAATTAATGCTATTGTCTTGTGTTACTTTCTCTGTGATATAACTGTATTCTGTATTTTATAATGGCAATGTTGAATGTTGTTCCACCAATACAGGTCCATATTGTTACTTCATATGTGGTTTCTAGCACATATTGACACCAGTCATGAGGTTAGTATCCTCATACCACACACAATACCTTGTAGAATACAACAGTGTTCATGAACTGATGATGTTTCCCATAATTGTGCTTTAGCTTTCATTCTTCATTGTTCCATAAAAAATATTGTTAAGGTTTGTGTAAAGTTGACTTTAAGTTTCTCTGTTGACAAAGACCAATATTTTATACCTTTAGGCTATGTCCCCAATTTGTGTGCTGGAAATATTTTCACTGTTGTGTTATATTACCTTGGGGACAAACATAAGCTCTGCAATTCTGACTTTAAAGGAACCTATAATATCCTTTGAAAGCACGGTAATGATTGCTCCCTGGCAGTACATGTTTTCGCACTGCTTTTCGTTTAGTACATTTTTATATTGCTGTAAGTGGCAACGCTGATTTATGTGTGATATAGTATAGAATAACATGTCCATTCATTTTTGTTTAGAATGTTTGCATAATTAGTGGTTCAAAACAGCCATTGCACAAATACACTGGCACTCAAATGTGTTAAATATACAAATACACATTNATAGTAATTCCATTTCCCAATTTCCAATCCTAGTGTGTATGGAAAAGTATGCATGTTAGTATGTATGTATGTGTACTGCCATAATATTGACTTATCAGCAAATCTTTTCTCCTAAGGCAAGGATCTATTTCCCTTTTTAAAGGGGTATATTTACTAAGCGGCGAGATTGCAGTGAGATTGGAAAGTGGAGATGTTGCCCATAGCAACCAATCAGATTCGAGCTCACATTCTCCAGAGTGTAAAATGAAACTGAGAGCTTAAATCTGATTGGTTGCTATGGGCAACATCACCACTTTCCAATCTCACCGCTTAGTAAATATACACCAAAGAGTCTTGATTAAAGAGGTGTAGAGGTGACCTGGTTATGACTGATATCCTCAAAGGGAGCAGCTAGTAGCACAACCCCCTACCATTGGGATGTTATAGCAAAGTTTAGTAGAGCTGTCTATAGAAAACATAGGGTTCATGGGTATATACTTTTTTAACACAATTTAATAGATTGTTATTATTGTAATATTTTTTGGGAAACCATCGTTATCACTAGTTCTATGGAAAATTTAAGTTAATGTGTAGACAAATCATACATTTATTCTAAATAAGAAATAACTATANATATCTGATACCAACAGAGAAAGATGATAGGTTGTGTCAAATTATTTTATCTTGTTTGACCAGCAATATTTATTTTAAAATAACTCAAAATATACTTCTCATTGTAATATGAATATTACAACGGTACACAAATGTCATCATATGCTGAGGCAATCCCTGTTTTCACACACTTGTGAATAAAGTACTAATCATTGTTGTGAATGTCAACATGTGAGGACAACATGTGGACAGGTATATGTTCCACACGCATAATAGTAATCCAGGCTGTCCCTGAGGTAAAACAGAGGAAATGTGTCTTTTGCAGCTGCCTGATCTGATCAACTGACGCACTTGGAGCTCATGATGTCTGGTAATGTTTATGAATACTAACCAGCTGTCCTGATCTTGGTTAAAAAGTCCCTGGCTGAGCACTTTGGACCAGATCCAGACTCCAGTACGGCTATGTACGTACACAAGTAAACNATGCAAGTTATTAGAAGAATGGACTGTGCATGCTGGTAGCACATTCTAACACACCACGAATGACCATGGATTCCCTGTGAGAATCATTTATTGTAGAGCAGCCTTTTAATAATACAGAAATGTTTGTAGCATTCACTTCTTGTCTGTATAGCACACTTACATCCACAAATCCTCATGTTTTTCTAAGGTTTCTATATGTTTCTTGTGTACTTGATACATCAAAATTGTGAAATGTTCATTTCTTCAGCTTCCAATAACACCCGGATAGTCTGCATTCGCATTTATAGAACCAAAAGTTTACAAAGTCATAACATTTTCCTTGTTCTGTAATGTTGTCTGTTGGTTATGTTGAATGTTTATATAAAGTGTAATCTTTATATTAATTTATTATAATTCTTTAACTTTTGAAATATAGAATATAAAATATACACACCCATTGCTGTTTATTTTAGGTTTTATTATCCATTTTCTTTTTAGACATATCCCATGTCATGTACTTTATAACCAGAGCTTAGTTCAAGCAAGGATACTATATTAATCTTTTTTTTTTGTCAATATTGGTGCCAAAATAAATATTTCCTGGCTATTTCTAAATGAGCATGAAAAAAACAATACACATTAACAGCAGTGAACTGCAACAGGGATGAAAAACAAAAGAAAAATATCAGATTAACAGTACAGTCGATTCCTGATAAGTGAATAGTCCTATTGTGCACACTGTGTATTGTATTCACTTATCAGGAATGATTAATAGAAACTTGCATCTTCTTGTTCAGGTATTTTATTGCTGGAATAGCATGTGGTGGTCATTCTTACATTAACTTTATAATGCTCAACAGAAAGTGCTCTAGCCTTTACACAAATCATTTCTCAATGCATAACCATGTAGTATAGTTCTGTTTACCAAAGAAGGGGCCCACAATATTATTTTAGTATTTTCTTTATACACTTTGTGTCAGCATTGATAAAGGTGGTGTATATTAAATAAGTATCTACAGGTGATAATGCAATGTGACAGAAACTAATCAAGTCCGATTTTGTTACATATGTGTTTTCCAAATAACTGCCCCATTAAAACAGACTATATGTATGTATATGTAGCATTGTGAAAAAGGGCTCAGGCCCTTGCAATTGATAGTTTCATTTTCATCAAATGACAANACCTACTAACTGTGGTAATGGGTGTCTTTGTTTTGACGTGTTGAGACATTATTGCTCTCTTTCCAGGTACTAAACCAGGAAAACGAGTACATATATTCACATGATGACCTAAATATAAACCCTTTATAACACAAATAAGGCCATGTTTCATGTGCCTTGTAGATTAGCTGTGCAATGGGCCAGATCTCCCACACACAAGGGGGCCCCATCTAATGAATAATCATCAGCATGTCTCCTGCTGCAGTGCATGAATATTTTTCAGCTTTACAAAAAGCATTGTCTCTTAAAGATATATCAAAATATTATATATTAATTGTGTTAAACTATACTATATATAGTTTTATATAAAAAGAATAGAAGAAATAATGGGATTGTTAATTCATCTTTATAAAGATATACTATAGGGATCTGATTCAGACTTTCTGGCGGCCACACTGAGTGGCATGCAGGGAGAGGGGGCATCAGCCCCAGAGCTACAAGCGCAGAGGCTCCATAGGGCATAAAAAAATATAATAAGATTACTTTCATCCATAAAAGCCAGCATAGTAATATGCCGTCTTTTATGTATGATCAATTTTCTTAAAAAATAAATAAAAAATATTTATTTGTCTTTGTGGTCAATGTAAAACTCTGTAATAGGACTGGTAATTGGTATTCTGGTAAAAAAAAAAATGTTTACAGGTTTTCATTCGCACCCAAAGGTGCATATAAAAACATGCAAATTCTGCTTACCATAATAGACGGGGGGAAAGTGTGCTTTGGGTTTTTCCAGTCTTCATGGACAATTGAATCAACTTGTATATTGAGGGGAGAGCATTGGAGCATAATTAAGGAGCTNTATCAGTGGTCGAAGTGAAATTTAGAAGTGGGGGTATGGACATTCAGAAGTGGCGGTATGAAAAAAACAATATAATAGAAGTGAATGGAGATTTGTAATATTTCAATTACAGCAGTGGTATGGCATACCCCTGTATACACCCCCACTTCGAGCCCTGAGCTGTATTATAGGGAAATATAAAGGGGCTGACCCAGAGTTGCACTTATCTCTTTTTTAGGTGCAGGTTAATACAGAGCTGAGCAAAACCATGCAAAATGTTCTAGATTCTTATGAGTGTGTTCCAGCTTGTAACACTTTTGTATGATAAAGTTGGTGTGGTAGTTGCCCAGGGACCCCCACAGTCTAAATTAATCCCTGGCTATGAACATTTGCTTTCCCTTACATAAAGGTGCTAAGTGCACGATCCAAATGCAAGTACATGGTACTACATAGTTATGCATAGTGGAAATGGTGGCTTGTATGTTTGCTTAATGACAATGAAAATGTAAAGACATTAATTAAAAAGATAATCTTTTTAAAACAATACACTGCAATGCATAACCCTCATTTCCTTACCTTTAGGGCTGTGTTTGGAAGATTATATACTAACTCAATGGTTTGATAAATTGTGGAATTTCAGGTGTCAGCAGTATCCTGGATTTAACATAACTTGTGGCTGGCGCAAATGGTTTGCTGTATACTATTCATACGGCTGCCTTTGGATCTGGAATGGGTACATTACTGTACATTGTTGCATACCTCTACCCCTTCCTTTCCATGAAACACCCTTCTAAATGCAAGTGGTTGCAGCAGTGGAAAACAGTGCATATATACACACTATGGGCTGGATTCAGCTTTACACTCTCATGAGTTACACTCTCATGGGTAAAACCATGATGAATTGCAGGGG